>JADRCD010183468.1:11953-53639 GCA_019843815.1 Montemys delectorum
ATAGCCAGGCGGTGGTGGTGCACGCCTTTAATCCCAGCACTTGGGAGGCAGAGGCAGGTGGATTTCTGAGTTCGAGGCCAGGCTGGTCTACAGAGTGAGTTCCAGGACAGCCAGGGCTACACAGAGAAACACTGTCTCGAAAAAAAAAGAAGAAAGCAGAAGTTTGTTGTGTGACCTGCAGTCAGGTACAGTTTGGTCTAGGAGCCTACATGTTTTTGGAAGATGCCGTGTTGGATTTAGGGTTTCTGTCAAGAAGCTTTGCTTGTCCTGGGGCTCCTGCAGCCCCCTGACACTGTCCCTGTCCCCAGGTGGCCTGACATGGTCTCTTTCTCCTCCTTAAGTGAGCCTGGAGGTCTCCAACCCACAGGAGGAAGGTCACACACAGACGCTCTGAGATGGATCGAGTGACCAGATATCCCATCTTCAGCAACCCCCACTCAGCACGTATCACCAGCTTGGCCCTGGATGAGGATACCAGCTATACCGTTGAGCTAGTGGGGGTGGGGCCTGAGGCTGGTTGGAGCCAGGGTGATCTGCAGGCCTGGTCCACTGAGTACCAGACCAGGCCAGATGTGCAGAGAACAAACATGTCTTCCACCAGAGGCATCTTCCTTGTCCAGCAGTCCCCGAGGCCGTACTTGGAAGATGAGGATGAGGAGATGAAAGCTTACCGCTTGGACGACAACAGTGGTGCCCTCTGCAGGCAGCAGAGGGACCTGGAGGCTGAGCGCTGGGCAGTCATCCAGAGCCAGGCAGTCAGGAAGGGTGGCACGGTGGCCACACTCCAGCCTGCATCAGACCATGGGGACCCCAGGATCGCCAGTCAGCCTCGGTCCACGTTCACAGAGGAGATCTTGGTGGACACGGAGCAAATTGATTTCCTGGCTGCTCGACAACAATTCCTGAGTTTAGAGAAGGCAAACACAAACCCTGTCACGTGGAGCCCCACAGCCAGGGAGACCTTTGCACGAACCCCATCAGGCATCAACCAGGTCCCCAAGGCCTCCACTGGGCCCCACCTAGCCAATGGCTATGCCGCTTATGTCATGTCACCAACGAAGGAAGTGACCTTGGAGAAGTCTTTCTGTGTTTCCCCAGCTAGATCCATTCGTACAGCCAATGACCCTAGCCAGCAGACCCCAGCAGAGCCCCCTGAGACCCCCAAAGAGACGCCCATTGAGAGAGAGATCAGACTGGCCCAGGAGCGAGAGGCAGAGCTGAGGGAGCAGAGAGGGCTTGGGCGGGCTGCCGGGCATCAAGAGCTGGTACAGATCCCCAGCAGGCCACTACTCAGCAAGATGAGCCTGGTGGAGACACCCCCACGAAGAGACAGGGGCCGCCCATCCCTCTACGTGCAGAGGGACATGGTGCAAGAGACACAGCGGGAAGAAGATCATCGACGAGAGGGTCTGCAGGTGGGCAGGGCATCCACACCTGACTGGCCTTCCCAGGACCCCCAGCCTGGGCTCCAGAGAAGCCTGAGCTCCGACTGCATCCTCAGCCCAGATGCCCGAGCCACAGACCCAGCTCCAGAGGCACGGAAAGTCAACCGGATCCCACTGGATGCGTACCAGCCCTATCTGGGCCCTGGGACCCCCAAACTAGAATTCTCAGCCTTTGGAGTATACAGCAAGCCAAGTGGTGTCTCCACAGCGGACACCAAAGCCGCAACCTTCCGGCAGGCCTCGGAGTCTCCGAGGCGTGTCTCGGAATCCTCTGGAAGATCTCTGAGCTCAAAACAAGAGTGGTCGAGGCCTCCTGGAAAGCCTGCCAGTGAGGGTGTGGTGAGATTAGGGAATTTCAACCTGCGACCACTGCGATTCAAGGTCCCAGATGTCCCCCAGGAGACTGAGACCTCCCATACCTGGGGCTGGGAAGTGGCCGGAGGCCCGGTGTTGAGGCTACAAAAGTCACAGTCATCCGACCTGCTGGAGAAGGAGATGGAGAGTGTCCTGCGGAGGGAGCGGGAGGTGGCTGAGGAGCGGAGGAGTGCCTTCTTCCCAGAGGTGTTCTCTCCAGTGTCGGACCAGAACGAGAGCCAAGAGCAAGACTCCCGGAGTTCCTCCCGAGCATCTGGTGAGCAGGGATTCCGAGGGTGGCTATTCTGTCCTTAGGGCCCCTGGGTGGGAGAGGAGAGAGGTGGAAGGCAGAGTTCAAACACACCCATTTCTCCCAGGAAGTAGATTTTGGAGAGGAAAACACCAACTTTGCTTTAGAGCTTTTGAATGCTCTGCTATTGGGTACGTAGGATTTTGCTCTATAGTTCTGAATGTTCTGTTATTGGACTAGAAGTTTGCAAGTCTTTGTCCTCGGGATTGATTGCTCCCCAAATGACATATTCTCCATCACTTGGTGGTATATTTTGGCCCATAGTCTAAAATCTTTCCTGAGTGGCTGTTTTAGTCAGTCTATCAAGAGTTGCCTGTCCGCCTGTCTCCATTAGCCCTCCAGACTCTTGTCCAGAGACGGCAAGCTTCCTGTACTGACAGTCCCCTCTCCCAATGCCACCTCCTTCTGCCCCCACCACAGGCATCACCGGCAGCTATTCAGTGTCGGAATCACCGTTATTCACCCCTGTTCACCTGAATTCGGGCCTGGTATGGAAGGTGGAGGCCCCAAAGGACAGTGCCCCACCTGGGCAGAAGACCAGGAAGGAGATGTGGGTGAGTCGGGTTGACTGAGGCGGAAGCGGTTGCTATCCACGGGGTCAGGCAGGGCCATTACACTAAGTGTCTTCTCATCTCCACTATCTAGTGAGAGGACACACAAGCAGGGGACATTGTCCTTATTGTGGGATCACCCTCAGGGTCAGAGGGGGAAGATTGATAAAGAAACAAACAGATGCTGACTGGTCATTATCATTTTTTTGTTTGTTTGTTTGTTTTTGTTTTTCGAGACAGGGTTTCTCTGTGTAGCCCTGGCTGTCCTGGAACTCACTCTGTAGACCAGGCTGGCCTCAAACTCAGAAATCCACCTGCCTCTGCCTCCCAAGATCATTTTTTTGTTTTTGTTTTTGTTTTTGTTTTTGTTTTTGTTTTTCTTTTTGAGACAGAATTTCACTATGTAGTCCTGGGTATCCTGGAACTGAAAACCAGGCTGTCCTCGAACTCACAAAGACCCATCTGCCTCTGCCTCCTGAGTGCTGGAATTAAAGGCATGCACCACCAGCCCAGGTCCACCATACTTTTTTAAGTGTGTGTGTGACAGAGAGAGAGAGAGAGAGAGAAAGAGAGAGAGAGAGAGAGAGAGAGAGAGAGAGGGAGAATGTGCTCCTATGCATGTATGAAAATCACATGACCACCTTGCACCTTGGGCCTTGGTTCTCAGCTTCCTTCTTTGAGACAGAGCCTCTTTGTTCACCATTGTCTGCAGCAGGCTCATTGGCCCACCACTTGTGGGGACTCTCTTGTCTCAGTCTCCCACCCCCACAGAACAACAGACTCACAGACACAGATACATTCTGTCGCTTTCCTTCTCACACAGATTCCAAGGGTCTGAACTCAGGTCCCCACATTTGCAAGGCAAGCATCTTACATCCTAAAGCATCTCCCTGGGCCCCACAATCCTGGGATGTACCACACCCCAGCACTGGGCTGTAGAGAAGTCATACCTTCAGCATTTTGGGGATCACACGTACCCAGGGTCCCTGAGCTCACAAACCAGCCTGATTTCAAGTGTAGCTCCCCGGACCATGCTGGGAGAATCCACAGACACTTCAGAGAACAACACACATCCCAGCCTCCCCTCCCATCACAGCCTGACCCCAGGATGACTCTGAATGACCCAGATTCGAGTGCAGGCAAGCAGCAGTTCCATACACCTTTGTCTCCTCCTCTGAGAACCGTGAGTGTTCTGTGGATGGGGTCATCTGTGTGCTAGAGCCAGTGCCAGCCACAGGAGGAGCTTGGTGCCTGCAGTCCTCCCTGCGGTACATGGAGACGACTATGGGCACTGTCAGCCAGAGGCTCCAATGAGCGGAATGCCAGTTCAGTGTGGCAGATAGCCTTGAGTTCAGTGAGCACGAGACTCTGGGAAAGTGCCGCCAACTGGGGGGGTTCTCATCGCAGCTGTCACTAAAGGGTGATTCAGCTGTGTGAGAATTTTTAGGTGGGTGCTGGGGCTGGGCAGGAAGGATGAGCACTGATTCGTTCTTTTCACCCAGTATGCAGGTATTAACCCCTCAGACGGTGTCAACTCAGAGGTAAGTGAGCTCAGAGGGAAAGGACTTGAGTCTGTCCCTTCTTGGCTATACCCCGACTATAGCACTTGTCACTGAAGGCCTTTCACTGGGATGTAGGACTGCACTAGCTATCTGCTCTGTTGGTAGAGTCATCCTGGAGTAGATTGTGCTGTCATCTACTTACTATGCCTGCCATGGGCACAGATTATGGCAAAAAGGTCTGTGTGATGCTTTTTTTTACTGGAAGACAAAGATTTCAACAGATTGAGCCACAATAAGAGTATTATTATTATTATTATTATTATTATTATTATTATTATTCCTGGCTGGCCACATGGAACTTGCTATGTAAACTAAGCTGCCCTCCAACTCAGTCTTTCTGCCTCAGCCTCCTAAGTGCTGAGATTAGAGCTGTAACCCTTTCCAGGCTGAAGCTGAGCCCAATTTCCTTGCTGTGGAGCTCAGCAGAAGTTAGCAGGTTCCTAGGTCATACTGTTAGGAGAAGAGGGGAGGTTCCCACCTCAGCTCTGCACTGACACTCCTGCACATTGGTGATGCAGAGCCATCGGGATGGTCCATCTCTTCATAGGGACCCCATGCCTCCTTGTATGCAGGTCCTGGGAGCCACAAGGGTAAAGCGACACAAGAATCTCTTGGCGGAACGCTGGGAAGCACACATCTACGCCAGCGAGGATGAAAACTGAGATTGCAAACAGGCACCCGTTCCCCCATCCCACCACAGTCCTGTGGAAGCTGTCAGACCTGTCCCCAGTCTCTGCTCTCCCTATTTAAACACACACAGCCCAGGCTGTTGTCTGTGGCCTGCAGTTGGTTTGGTCTCCCCAGGGCAGGCGAGTGTTTCCTGCTTGGGGTGGTTCTCAGCTGAGGCTGAAATGATAATCCACCACTCCCCTCACATCCCTCAGCAAGGTGCAGAGCTTGGATTTGTCCCTGTGCAGAAAGAAGGCTCTGTTTGGGGACCCGCCATTCCAGTCTTGCCAACCCCAAGCGTGTGCCCGTTGCTGTGAAATAAACCTGTCCTGAGCTGCCTGCCTGGAGTGGAGTCTGGCCTGTTCATCTTGGTGACATTGGCCCCGTTTCCCTGCGGTCCTGGGAGCATGTATGTAGAGAGTTAGGCACATGGGATGGAAGGCTACTGTCGTGCAGTGCAGGTGGCAGGCAGGGCTGTGTTGTTGGACAGAGAAGAGGGAGGGGGCTTGGGCAGATGGAGTGGACACCAACAGCTGCTAAAGGCACTGAGCCTTGGCCGAGTCCCCTCTGCAGTGGGCAATGGGTGAACAATGAGGATGGGTGCTTCTCTTCCCCAAGGCCTGCCGGGAGCAGCTGGAGACAGTTAAATTCTGTCAGTCCCTCCGGGTCACTGAACCTTCCTGCAGGTAGCTATCCATGGCAGATACCTGGAGATATATATCTTTAAGATTCCCACATGAACACCTTTAATCCCAGCACTCGGGAGGCAGAGGCAGGTGGATCTGTGTGAGTTTGTTTGAAGCTAGCCTGGTCTACAGACAGGACAGCACTTTACCCACTGCCTGAGACTCCCTGAGATGGTCTCAGTGGATAAAGGACAGCCAGGGCAACACCAAAAAACCTTGTCTCGAAAACCAAAATTAAAATAGTATAGCCACTGGGCAGTGGTGGCGCACGCCTTTAATCCCAGCACTTGGGAGGCAGAGGCAGGCGGATTTCTGAGTTCGAGGCCAGCCTGGTCTACAGAGTGAGTTCCAGGGCAGCCAGGGCTATACAGAGAAACCCTATCTCAAAAAAACAAAAACAAACAAACAAAAAACAACAACAACAAAAATAATTAATTAATTTAAAAAATAATAAATATATAATAAAGGTTTTCCCTTGAGGTGTGTGGCAAATATGGGCTGGAGATAGCTAGGACTGAGAATGAAGAGCCCCGGGTGGCCTGGGAGTGGCAAGGGGATGGGGCACCTCACAGAGGCAGCCTGAGCCAGAAGGTCTTTGCCCTGGAAATTCTAGCCTGGAGAAGGAAGAGCCTTCCCTCAGGAGCAGTGTCTAGAGGTCCCAAACCTCTTGGCTTGTGGCCCCCTCCTCCCTCTCCCTCTCCCAGTCTCTTCCTGACTCTCCTGCCTCCTTCTGGGCACCCTGTGGTGATCTTGAACCAAAAATGCTCCAGGATGGTCCCCAGATCAGAATCATCGGTTTGAGCCCATCTGCAGGGTCCCTCCTACTGCAGAAGGTGCTGTGGGCCCAGCAGCCAGGGCTTCTGTGGTGGGAACTCTGGAGCCTTCTGCCTGCTCTGCTATGGTGTCAACCAACAAATCAACAATTGCCTTCTCTCTTTTTTTCTTTTCTTTTCTTAGGGGGGAGTATTTTGAGACAGGGTTTCTCTGTGTAGCCCTGGCTGTCCTGGAACTCACTCTGTAGACCAGGCTGGCCTCGAACTCAGAGATCCACCTGCCTCTGCCTCCCAAGTGCTGGGATTAATGGCGTGCGCCACCACTGCCCGGCAACAATTGCCGTCTCTTAAGACTGCCTGAGGTGGGCACAGTGGATAAAGTTCTTGCCATACAAGTGTGGGGACCCAGAACCTGGGTAAATGCCAGATGGGCATGTTGACTCACCTGTAATCCCAGCACAAAGGGTAAGCTGGTGGGGCACACAGTCAGATCTGTGAGCTTTAGAGTCAAGCGAGGGGCCTTGCCTCAGTATACAAGGCTGCCAGGCATCAAGGAAGACATCTGGCCTCCACATGTACCTGCGCACACATGTGCACCCATATGAGAAACATGCATGCACACAAAGGTACACACACAAAAAGAAGAGAACTCCCCCTAGATCATGTGCTCAGGTTGCCCCTGCACAGGGCCATTGGGCCAGGATCCACATCTGCAGACAGACATTTTTTTTTAAAGATTTATTTATTGTTATATGTATGTACACTGTAGCTGTCCTCAGACACACCAGAAGAGGGGGTCAGATATGGGTGGTTGTGAGCCACCATGTTGTTGGTAGGATTTGAACTCAGGACCTTCGGAAGAGCAGTCGGTGTTCTTACCGCTGAGCCATCTCACCAGCCCAAGGCATACATTTTTTGCAGCCTATTTTAATAAACATTTAACCTCTCCTCTAGCCCACCACCTAGCAGGGGTAGTGGAAGAGAAAAGTTATTAGGATTTTGGGGAATTGGACCTGTTTAGCAGTACTTCTTTGGGGATGAGCTCAATATTCGTTGCCAGCAGTTCAGTGTCATAGCAACCATAAAGTACAAGTCAGCGACTACAGAGCAGTCCTCTAGGCAGGCAGACACTACGTGTGAAACAGTAGCTGTAGGTCAACCTTGAAGAAACCTCAAGGCTCACCAACCAGCCTGAGACCAATGAAGGGGCAAGAGGTCACAGCAACCTCAGGAGAAAGTTCTTTGACGAGTTTTTCTCAGTGGCAGCTTTACCACAAGCAGAGCCCCCAAAAAACCACTATGTAAGGTGAACCAATACACACGTGTCTTTAGAGGAGAATATCGAGGTTGGAGCAAACCAAACCAAGGCTCCGTGCTTGTCTCCCAGGGTCTGTGGGGTCACATTTATATTCCTTCATCAAGAATCCTTTCACCTGTGTCTGCTTCAGGAAAACATTCTTTCATCTGTCTGCTTTTGCAGACTTTCGCCTGTGTCCTCCAGCAGAACATCATTTGACATAACTGACTTTCCAAAGAAACTAGGGGTCTCTACTTCAAACATCAGCCGGGCAGGTGTCTGGCCCACAGCCCCCACGCTGTCGACACTTATGACCGAGGCGCTCTTCCCAGGCTCGGGGCTCTGCAGGGTGACCACAACCCAGTCTCTCTGGGAAGACCCAGCAGAACAGGAAAGAGGCCTCGGGTCCCCTCTGGTGCAAACTTAGTTAGGTCTTGGGACTGAGATTGTCGTATTCCCTCACCTCCAATTACGTGTAAAGTGTGTGTGACAAATCATATCTAACACCAGTACAATCCACTGATGTCCAAGGAAACTCCCCAAAGATCATCACGGACTTGCCTCATGTGAAGCGTTCACCGTGTGTGAAGTGTGTCCCGAGTGGACTTGGGGATCAGAGAGGTTGTGTACTTTTGGTAGTGTCACAGAGCCGATTGGTGGCTGGACCCCTGGGGACCAAAGTTGGGTGTGGGAACAGCCAAAGGTCTTTTTGAAAGAAGATAACCCAAACAAAACAACTCAAACTGGCTTTGGCGACACCAAGATTTACTGGTTCTCGTTTGTCTGCTTGCTTGGCTTTGGTCTTTCAAGGCAGGGTCTGCTTTAGCTAGGGTTTCCATTGCTGTGAAGAGACACCATGACCAAGGCAACTCTTGTTTTTGTTTTGTTTTGTTTTGTTTTGTTTTCAAGACAGGGTTTCTCTGCGTAGCCCTGGCTGTCTTGGAACTCACTCTGTAGACCAGGCTGGCCTTGAACTCAGAAATCTGCCTGCCTCTGCCTCCCAAGTGTGGGGATTAAAAGCGTGTGCCACCACTGCCCGGCGAGTTTTACATCTTGATCCAAAGGTGGCTTCTGAAGGCAGCCAAGAGGAGGGTCACTTCTGCAGTGGGCAGAGCTTGATCTCAAAGCCCAACCCCACACTGACACACCTACCCTAACAAGGCCACACCTCCTACTAGAGATGGGTCCCCACAGGCCATGAATTCAAACCCGAGTCTCTGGGAAGTCAAACCTATTCAAACCACCACAGACTCTCTCTGTGTGACAGAGGCCTGGTCTTCTTGGAACTTGCTCTGTAGCCCAGGCTGGCCTGGAACTCACAGAGATCTGTCTCTGCCTTCCAAATGCTGGGATTAGAGGTGAGCACCACTACCTCTGGGAGGTAACCAAGAAATTAACTGCAGCTTCAGGCTAAGCTGGAAATGGCCTCCCACCTCTTCCGGATCTGAGAGCTCAGGCCAAGCCCAAGACACAATCCCCATGCTACCTCTCTTTCACCCAGCCCCAGTTTCATCCTCTGAACGGAAGAGTGACTGTTAGCAACCTCCACCCCACCCCATCCCACTCCAGCACGTGTCACCACAGCTACCCTGCACAGGGGACACAGCGCAGAATTAAAGGTAGGTCTGTGGAGCAGGGTTAATTCGAAACAGCATTTGAACCGGGCAGCGGTGGCTCATGCCTTTAATCCCAGCATTTGGGAGGCATAAAAAGAAACAGCATTTAAACTCAGCCACCAGAGGGAGCCAAAACACCAGCAGCAGACGATGCCCGACGATGCCCGCTGGGAAGGGAAGGAGTTGCCCGCTGGGGTGGGGATGGGAGTAGGGCTCCCACTGTAGCTGCTAAAAGGTTTTCCCTCCAAAACCCCAAGGATGAGGAACAATTGTGGCAGGTGCCTGGAACAGCCCCGAGCTGGGGGGACACCAGGAAGGCCGGCCATGCAGAACAAAGCTGGTGTGAATTCCAGCGATGTCTCCCACACAGAGTTTAATGTCGACACAGGAGGGGGATGCATGCAGGGTAGATGTGTTTGGATCTATTAAATTTTATTTACTTTTGTGAGCCGCGGACCAATGTGGAGGTCAAAGGTTACCTATGTGGACAGCTCTCTGCTTCCACCTTGACACAGGCTCTGTTTTTGTTTTTGAGACAGGGTTTCTCTATGTAGCCCTGGCTGTCCTCGAACTCACTCTGTAGACCAGGCTGGTCTTAGAACTTAGAGATCCTCCTGCTTCAGCCTCCCAAGTGCTGGGATTAAAGGCGTGCGTCATCACCGTATCCCTGAGAGCTTCTAAGGGTAGGACTCAGGTCTGCTTGCTTAGCTAGCTTGCCAGCCTGGATTTTGCTGGTCTAGACTTCTTTTTTTTTTTTTTTTTCTCATGTTGGGAATGGAAACCACAGCCTCCTGTACACTATCCAAGAGCTCTGACACAGCTGCTACAAGTGTAAATTTTAATTTATATTTTATTTATTTTAAGATTTTAAAATATGCTTTTGTGTACGGGTGTTTTGTTTGCATGTGTGCCTGCTCACCACATGTGTAATTGGTGCTAGGGTGTCAGAAGAGGGCATCAGCTTTGAGCTGCCTTGTGGCTCTTGGGAATAGAACCCATTTTCTATTTTTGTTTTGTTTGGAGGGGAGATCAAGACAGGGATTCTCTGTGTAGCCCTGGCTGTCCGGGAACTTGCTCTGTAGACCAGACTGACCTGGAACTCACAGATCCACCTGCCTCTGCCTCAAAGCCATGGGCCACCACCACCCAGACACAATGACATACATCTCTAAAGCCAAATCTCAAGAAGCTGGAAGACTGAAGTGAACTCATGGCCAGCCTCAGGTGCCCAGGGAGACCTTGTCTCAATGTATACATACAGACAGAGAGAGACTACACACAAAAAGGGTTGTAGCTCAGTGAGTGGAGCTCTCTTCTAGTGTGGAGGAGGCCCTAGATTCCACACCCAGCTCTATAAGCTATGTCAGCTAGTCACACAGGAGCTGAGAGTTCTACATCGTAATCCAAAGGCAGCCAGGAGGAGGGTCTCTTCTGCACTAGGCAGGGATTGAGCACCCTATAGTGACACGCCTACTCTAACAAGGCCATACCCTTGATAGTGCCACTCCCTATGGGCCATGCACTCAGACTCGTGAGGCATAGGAGGCAGGAGGATAAGGAGTTCAAGGTCATCCACAGGTAAACAGGGGAATTCGAGGCTGGCTTGGGTAGCATGAGACTCAAATCTAGAATGAAATAGAATAAGTTTTGGAGCTGGTTAGATGGCTCAGCAGTTAGCCTTGACTGCTCTTCCGAACATCCTGAGTTCAAATCCCAGCAAGCACATGGTGGCTCACAATTATTTGTATGAGATCTGACGCCCTCTTCTGGAGTGTCTAAAGATAGCTACAGTGTACTTACATATAATAGTGAATGAATCTTTGGGCCGGAGCAAGCAGAGGTTCTGAGTTCAATTCCCAGAAACCACAAGATGGCTCACAACCATCTGTACAGCTACAGTATACTCATATACATTAAATAAATAAATAAATAAATCTTTTTTTTTAAAAAAGAAGAATAAGTTCTAAAGTTTCTAAACAAATATTCCCAAGACAACTAATTACATTCTCACTCCAATGATTTACCTGCATGGGATTCTTGTGACAGAGGTACCCAAACTGACAACTTTACCAACATCAACATGAGGGGCTGGAGGAGGGACATTAAGTAATCCTCCACCATACCCCACCTTCCCCCACCATTCCCCACTATCTTCCACTATCTTGCCCACTAGCCTCCCATCTCTCTTCTCTCGTGGTCCCCAGATCTGCTCTGGTTTCTATCTATGTGTTCCAAGCAGCAGAAAGGACATCCCTACAGCAACATATGACAGTCCCTCCTCTTTCATCCTCTTGGCTCCCACCTTATGAATGTCAAAAGTTAAGTCCTCTCCATAGTGGCTCAAATGTTAAGAGAACATATTGCTCTTAAAGGGGACCCAAGTTCGATTCCCAGCACCCACACAGCAGTGCACAACCATTTATAACTCCAGTTCCTGAGGCCCTCTTCTGGCCTCTGTGGGAACTACACACCACACACACACACACACACAGACACACACACACACAGACACACACACACACAGACACACACACACACTCCATATTCATACCTGCAGGCAAACACTCATGCATATAAAATACAAATAAGAGGCAGAAGGATTTCTGAGTTCGAGGCCAGCCTGGTCTACAGAGTGAGTTCCAGGACAACCAGGGCTACACAGAGAAACCCTGTCTTGAAAAACCAAAAAAATAATAGGGGGCTGGTGAGATGGCTCAGTGGGTAAGAGCACCAACTGCTCTTCTGAAGGTCGTGAGTTCAAGTCCCAGCAACCACATGGTGGCTCACAACCACCCGTGATGTGATCTGATGCCCTCTTCTGGTGTGTCTGAAGACAGCTACAGTGTACTTATGTATAATAATAAATAAATCTTAAAAAAAAAAAAGAAAAACCAAAAAAATAAAAAATAAAATACAAATAAAAAATTTAAAGATTGAAATAATACATTCTCACACTAGCCCAGAGCCTCATCCTGTAGTTCTCCCTCTCTCCCTCTCTCCCTCTCTCCTTCTCTCCCTCTCTCCCTCTCTCCTGCTACCTGGGTCTTCTTCCCACATGCCTGGGATGTGGGACCATTTGAATCTTGGAGTCTGTGCTTCCTGCCTGGATCCTCTACAGGGACAGAAGCTTTCAGGTTTCCACAGTATTGTAGGTTTGGGGATCACCCCTTGTAAAGACCAGGCTTTGTTTGAAGTTGTCGAAAATCCAGACCAAAGGAAATCATGGCTGTGTCCCTCTTTGCTCTGGGTCAACCACAGGTTTTTATTTTGAGACAGGGCCTCACAGACAGTAAGCCAAGCTGGCTTTAAACTAACTTCATAGCACAGGATGGTCCTACTCTCCTATCCCTTGCTCCTCAGAGCTGAGGCTGCTCTGTGACAGGCAGGGGCCACCGGAACCTTTCTCTAAGAACACTTACATCATTGATTTTGTGGAAGGTTTTGTATATTTTGCACCTGAGTTCTCTGTTGACCATGCTCCGCCAAGTGTCTTCTCCCGGAAGTGCCATTTTGGAACTTGTTTAAAATAAAATAGTAAATGTTTTAACTAGAGATAAATTGCATATGCAAAGGCTGAGTGAGTGAGTCATAGATGGGGGGGGGGCAAGGTTGGCCACCAACCACGGAATCAACTTCCGCACACAGACAAGAAAAGAAATTCTGCTCTGTCCACTGAAGAAGAGGCTGACGCTCAGATGCCCTCTGACCCAGCAGCACTGGAGCCGAAGTTAGACCCCTGCTCTCTGCACAATATCCTTGCTTTAGTAACCACATGGTCAGCATGGTTCTGGAAAGTTCAGCCCCTGAGCCATATTTGGGCCTTTCTGAGGAAGTCTGCTGGTCTGGCGTGAAACCCATAATTGCAAGTCCCCAAGTCCCCTTTCCTGCCAGGAAACAGCCATCTCCGTGCTGTCCATTCTAGTTGGCAGCCTCAGCAGGCCAGTAACTTGCATGGGATAAGGCTACTATCCCTACCCCGGAAGCGGGACAGCTCCAGGTCAGGGATCCCGGGTCATCCGAGGTCATTTCTGAGCAGTCTGTAGTAACTGCAGTGGGCGGTCGGTCCACAAGGGCTGAGAACCAGGTTTCAGTACTGTGTACTCTGAGGTGGGCCCGGCAGGGTTCAGGAGGCTGAGGTAGGAGGATTGTCGTGAGTTCAAGGCCAATCTGGGGTACATTACTTCCAGGCCAGCCTAGTCTACAGAGTGAGTTCCAGGACAGCCAGGGCTACACAGAGAAACCCTGTCTAGAAAAAAACAAAATAAAAAGAAAAGAGAAAGAAAAAAGAAAGAAAGAAAAAAGAAAGAAAGAAAAAAGAAAAAAAGAAAGAAAGAAAGAAAGAAAGAAAGAAAGAAAGAAAGAAAATCATTCCTAGCCTATTCAGGAGGCAGAGGCAAGCGGATCTCTGTGAGTTTAAGGTCAGCCTGGCTTACAAACCAAGTGCCAGGCCAGCCAGGGCTACATAGAGAGAATATAAATGAATAAATAAATGAATAAATAAATAAATAAATAAATAGGCTAGGCAGTGGTGGCATGTGAATTTAACCTCAGCAGAGGGGTGGATCTCTGTGAGTTCGAGGCTAACCTACTCTACAGAGCAAGTTCCAGGACAGCCAGGGATACACAGAGAAACCTTGTCTAGAGGATAAATAAAAAAACAAACAGGGAATAGAGAAATGTCTCATGGGTTAAGGACTCTGACTGTTTTTCCAGAGGGCTCCGATTAATTTCTAGCACCTACATGGCAGCTCAATGCTGTATTTAACTCCAGTTCCAGGGAATCCACAGACACCCAGGCACACACAAGGTACACAAGCACACAAGCATCCATGCAGGCAAAACACCCAAACAAATAAAAATGAAGAAATAAAAATTTAAATAAGTAAATAAATAGGATTTAAAAAAAAAAAAGAAATAAAACCATGGAATGAAGTTAGGTCCCCTTTTAGTCTCTTCCTTGGTAATGATGTGGTCTCTATCTTTTTTTGTTTGTTTGTTTTGTTTTGTTGTTTTCGAGACAGGGTTTCTCCATGTAGCCCTGGCTGTCCTGGAACTCACTCTGTAGACCAGGCTAGCCTCAATCTCAGAAATCTGCCTGCCTCTGCCTCCCAAGTGCTGGGATTAAAGGCGTGCGCCACCACCGCCTGGCGATCTCTATCTTTTGAGTCAAGCTTTCACTGTGTAGTCCAGTGTGGCCTCAAATTCCTGATGCTCCCGCCTGTCTTAGGCTTGGCTACCAGGAATGACTGGGTTCCATCTCCGGCACCACATAAACAGAGCTTGGTGGCACGTGACTGTCATCTCAGCAATCAGGAAATAGAGGCAGAAGGACCAGGTCATCTTCAACTACACGTCCAGTTTGAGCTAGCCCTAGCTACATGAGACTATGTTCAAAAAGACAAAAACAAATGCAGGCAAGCAGGCACCTTGTATAGTCCTTCCGCGCCCTGTAGTCCTTCAATGTTGAAAATGCCTAAGGAGCGACTAGGGCAGCGACAGAGACAGATGGGAGATCACATCCAAACCTCCAAACTCAGAAAGTTGGGCCACAAACATCCCTAGCAGGTTTTTCCAGCCCTGGGAGGCAGTAACATTCACCTGAGTTGCTTGAACTTGCTGGAATTTCTTCTATGGTACAACAAGCAGACCCATTGCTGTGTGGGATGTAGAGAGGAGGAGTGTAAAAAGGGGACGGGGATGTTGAGGGCTATCCTGGTGTTTGGCTACTTGGTTCCAGCCCAGCCTATAGGTGGCAGGAACCAATTCTTCCTACCCTGATGCTCCCTGGTGGTCTAGCCCCTGCCAAGAACCCTCCAGTTAGGAGCAGGCTGTGTGTTCAGGGGTGGAGTCCTGCCTAGAACCCCGCAGTGAGGGGGCCGGGGGCGTGGTCATGGGTGGAGCCCTGCTTCGAATCCCACAGTGAGGGGCCCGGAGCAGGGTCAGTCCTCAGCGCCACTCTAACCAGGATGCAGCCCGGGTCTTATGATAATATATAGAAGAGTGGAAGAAAATCACCCGCTGTGGAAGTCTGAGGAAGTGGGAGGGACTTTGCCGTGGAATGTCTGTGCCGGAGCCTGGGCCGGAGTGGTAGTCTAACCCTTCACACCCCATCCCCCAGGCTCCTTCCAAGTCCAGACAGAGAAAGGAATTCCTGGCTGAGTTTAATTTAAAACAAACAAATAAACAATGTTTGCAGGGAGGAGAATGAGAGGAATGCGGGCGTGGCTCCTCTCTGCGGGAGAATTGGGGCCTCGGACGAACCGCCGGGACAGAGGTCACCGTGACCCCAGCAAACCCCTACCCCATCTCTGCAAGGAGCTGGGAAGCACTGTTAAGCCCACCCCAGACCGGCCTTCCAGGATTACTCTGTTTTATGACCTTTTTTGCTCGGCTGGCTGCAAATTAGGGGAGGAAAAAAAAGAAATAGAAAAAGAAACATGGGAGGCGGGGATAACAAAGAACAGATTCCGGATCCCGGGTCCCGGAAACCTTTGTTTCTTAAGGCTGGGCGGCTGCTCCTGCGGGACAGTTAGGGCTCTGGACTTGGAGTACTGGTTAGTGTTTTTTTTTCAAGGAAAGCTCTGCGGAGACCAAGAGCCCAAAATTTCTCAGGTAGTTTGAAAAACAGCAAGGTTTTTTTTTCCCCTCGGTACTTGGGAAGCTGAAGCAGGAGGATTGCGGCGATTTCAATGACGACTGGGCTACAGGAGTCCTTGATTGTCTCCAAACGTTGTTGGTGAACACCTGTCATGCCAGTATTCAGGAGGTGTAGGCAGAAGGATCAAATGCGCAAGGCTATCCTGGGCTACGTGAGGCCCTGTCTCAAACCCTCTTTCCCAGATGAAAACTATTCCAAGGTTGAGAGCATGCCTTAGTGGGGAGGCCCTAATATCAAATCCCCAGTATTGAACAATAAAGTACAGTTTTACTTAGCCCTTTCCTGGTGCATCTCTGAATTCCACACGCTATCTGGAATCCACAAACAACAACAACAAACATCTTAGAGGCCCAGGTTTATGGGTGATAGGGAAGCCACCCCATGTTTGTGGATTCCAGAGGGCGTTTTTTATCTGGATTTAGAAAGCAGTCTGTTCAGGGAAGCCCTGTGGGCCTGTCTAGAATTCTACAGGATAAAGTCTGGGAACTTTAACCCTGTTGGAACCACAGAGAAGTTGGGGGAGCAGGCAGGATGAGTCTTGGCAAGGATCTGTCTTTTAATATTTCTATTTTTTGTGTGTCTGGGTATCTTCCCTGCAGGTATGTCTAGGCACCTCATGCACACTGGGACCCACAGAAGCCAGGATTCCCTCTGGGTATCAGATCCCCTGAGACTTACAGGCCGTTGTGAGCCACTACATTAGTGGCTGGGTCTGATGGAGGAGCAGCCAGTGCTCACTGCCCATGAGTCACATGTCACGTCGTTTGGGAGTCACTTGGACTACCAAGCCTGACTACCGGGAAGGCCACGTTTGTGCCTAATCTAGGGTTTGTGTCAGACTTTTTGTTTTGTTTTTTTTCGAGACAGGGTTTCTCTGTGTACCCGTGGCTGTCCTGGAACTCACTCTGTAGACCAGGTCGGCCTCGAACTCAGAAATCCGCCTGCCTCTGCCTCCCAAATGCTGGGATTAAAGTCGTGCACCGCCACCGCTTAATCCTGGGTTTGTTAGTTTATCGTTCTCATTAGGAGCATTGCCAACCTAAGGGATTTACTTAATATAGGATAAATATGTATGCATTGTGTATAACTTTAGGTAAATATAAGATAATGTGATTCATTCAGGCTTTATCCAACAACTTTGGGGTTATCTGTCCCCCCTCCCTCCTCACTGACCTCACTCAGTCGTCCATAGGTGGAGCCCTCTCCTCTTTGTTTCCCATGTTATGTCATCCAAATCCTACTATTCCCACCGCAAGCCCCTCCCCGTCACCCTGCAGTCCTTTTTACACTTTCCCCACTTCTGTATGTACCACAGTCTACCTACTCACTACTGAAGATTTGAATATTTGAACTGCCAGTAAGAGAGTACATTGGATGTTTGTCTTTCTGGGTCTGGGCTCCCGTGCTCAATGCCATCTTTTGGAGTTCCAGCCATTGAACCTGCAAGTTTCATGACTGTTTTTCCTGACAGGCGAATAATATCCCACAGTATACATAGACAACATTTTTCAGTATCTATTTGTTGGTTGAAGAACATTTGGGTTATTTCTGATTGGTTATTTCTCCACTGCCAGTGAAGTGAGCCAGTTTACACCAGATTAGATTATATTAAAGGCAGATTTATTGGAGTTGCTCCCAGGTGAGTTCACTGGGCTCACTGAGGTCAGTGCAGTTGCCATGGGAAAAGGGGGGAGGTGGAGGAGGGAGAGAAAAAAGACAGAAGAAAAAGAGAGCAATCCTGTCTCAAAACCAAGAAAGAAAGGAAAAAAGAAGGAAAGGAAGAAAGAGGAAAGAGAAAAGACCTGGAACCCCTAAGCCAGACAGGGTTCTACCATGAAGAGGAAGACGTGGAAATGGTCCACACCTAACCAAGATGGATTGCAATTGATACCTGTCGGCAAGAGGGGAATCAGGTTTGTTCCAATGAAATCTCACTGGGTATATAAACCACACTTGAGAGTAGGTATCACACTCAGTAGCTGGTGCATACATATTTTGTATATGCGTCTACCTGTTTGTGTGTTTGGCTGGTGGGTTTTTTGTTTGTTTTCTTTTGTTTTGTTTTTTGAGACAGGGTTTCTCTGTGTAGCCAGAACTCAGAAATCTGCCTGCCTCTGCCTCCCAAGTGTGGGGATTAAAGACATGAGCCACCACCGTCCGGCCTGGTTTTTGGTTTTTTCAATGCAAGGTTTCTGTCCCAAGTGCTGGGATTATTGCCTGGCTTTTAGCATTTTTGACTTATTGGGTTTTTGTTTGATTTTATTTTTTTTAAAGATTTATTTCTTTACTGTATGGTAAGTACACTGTAGCTGTCTTCAGACACTCCAGAAGAGGGCATCAGATCTCATTACAGATGGTTGTTAGCCACCATATGGTTGCTGGGATTTGAACTCAAGACCTTTGGAAGAGCAGTGAGTGCTCTTAACCACTGAGCTATCTCTCTAGCCCCTTGTCTTTTTAAGAGAAAGAGAAAAAAGATAAAGTTGGTTGTGTAGGGAGGTGGAGAGGATCTAGGAGGACTTGGGAAAAACATGATCAAAATATACTGTATGAAAAAATATTAATAAAAAAATTAGAATACGGCCGGGCAGTGGTGGCGCACGCCTTTGATCCCAGCACTTGGGAGGCAGAGGCAGGCAGATTTCTGAGTTCAAGGCCAGCCAGGTCTACAGAGTGAGTTCCAGGACAGCCAGAGCTACACAGAGAAACCCTGTCTCAAACAAACAAACAAACAAACAAACAAAAAACAAAAGAAAAAAAAGAATAAAAAGAAAAGAAGAGAAAAGAAAAATATTGGACTGAATTTTCACGGTGCTGTCATGTTTCTTCTCCACACGAAGCCCTGTGAGGCTGACCATGCAGTCCAGGCTATGGGAGGGCCATTCACCGGGCCAGCTGTAATCCTGTCTGTCACTAGGCAAAGTGCAGTAAGGCCACCTGAGCCACTGCTGGGACCAAGATCAAGTGTTGGTTGTCCACCATGAATTATTGATTCTGCAAAGATCACCCCACACTGTGAGCTTCTGATCTCCCGTTTCCTGCATCACCCTTGATAAAACCCTGGGGGAAGGGCTGTAGCTAGCTAGTGTTAGGACAGGGGCACGGGGTCCTGCACTTCCAGGGTAATGGCATTCCAAGGCCATGACACATGAGAACCAGACTCTGTGGCTCAATATCAGGGACAGCTTCGCTTTGCCTGTCTTAGTTTTTCAGAAATAGGGTCTCCCTATGTAGGCCAGACTGACCTGGAACTTGTAACCAGCCCTTCTTCCCTCACCAGAGCTGGGATGGTAGGCTTGCCCTAGCTGACACTGTAGCTTAAATTGTACTACCATGCAGGGTCTCCCACTGGTGCTGTGGACTTGGGATTAGATCATTTTCTGAAGGGAAAAAAAAAAAAAGAAAAAATATTTTGAGACCAAGTCTCTCTATGTAACCCTGCTCCTCCTGGCCCAATTGTGAACCATGCACATCTCCAGAAATTGGCCACCATCCCTGGAGACAGCTCACCTCTGGATGAGAAACTGTCCTCGTACTGTTGGGATTGTTGGACTGCACCTTAGCTTTGGCAATGTTTCCTCTCAGGCCATCATGCCAAAGTCTGTCCTCAGTGTCTGGCAGTTTATTTTTACATTAAGAAGGTGTCTTAGGCTAGGTAGGTGGTACAGGCCTTTAATCCCAGCACTTGGGAGGCAGAAGCAGGTGGATTTCTGAGTTCGAGGCCAGCCTGGTCTACAGAGTGAGTTCCAGGACAGCCAGGGCTACACAGAGAAACCCTGCCTCGAAAACAAACAAAAAATGCTGTAGCGCTGAGGCTCCCCAGCATTCATGAAGCCTGGCAGTTCATTCCCCAGCACCATATAAACCTGCTTGATGCATGCCTGTCACTCCAGCATCAGTGTGGGAAAAGGAGGACTGTGAGTTCAAGGTCATCCTCGGCTACACTGTGAGTTTGAGGCCAGCCTGAGCTACTGGTGACCCCATCTGAAATCAAAGAACAAAAACACACCCTTTATACTTGATTATAAAAACGGAGGTCTTGTTGCAACAGTTGCCCACAGAGGAGATGATCCCCAAGAACTCAGCCTGCGACTATTGGCTGGAGGTCTCTCCAGGTCCAGACAGTCCTTACCCAGGACCTGGCAGCCAGACAGAAGCCGCTGGATCCTTTTCAGCCTGCTCAGGTTCACTGTCTTATCCAGACATCTCCCTTTTAATGAATTTTGCAAGGCTGCAGAGGCGAGCCTGGAGATGGGGCTGTTGCTATCCCAGTCTCCATGGCTTCGAGGAGGCCCAGGCTCTCTTGGCCCTCCCCCATCTTCATTCCTGGATGCCCAGCAGCCTGGACTACAGTCTTACTTGTTGAGATTTGTCGTCTGTTGCTCTGTATTATAATGCTAAACCATGCATCCCCAGGTCTAGTTGCCTCAGGAGTGAACTCTTGCACAGGACAGCTTTTGTTGTGCAAACCTTTCTCCTCAATTTAAAACTACTGGTTGAATACAGATACCTACAGCTTGTCACTGGGCAGAAGAGAGGTAGATAGGGCTGTGGTTCCTAGACACAGGGTCTGAGGAAGAGCCATGGGGTAGGTGAATCCTGAGTGCATGGCCATGACTGGAGTTAGAGCCGTCCAGGTGGAACATGGCAAATTGATCTTGGGGTTATTGACAGAGAAATAGAGAAAATATCCCAGAGGGCTGATATCTGCCCAGCTCTAGTGCTTTTTTATTTTATTTTTTGTTTTTTCGAGACAGGGTTTCTCTGTGTAGCCCTGGCTGTCCTGGAACTCACTCTGTAGACCAGGCTGGCCTTGAACTCAGAAATCCACCTGCCTCTGCCTCCCAAGTGTGGAGATTAAAGGCGTGTACCACCAATGTCTGGCTCTAGTGCTTTTAACCATTATAAATTTTAACTATTATAAATATAAAGGTTTTGTGTCTTTTATTGGGAACAACATGATCTAAGGTGGGATAGAAACCCCCAAATAATATATATTACAACACTTTCTGTTGTTTAATATTGGAGGCTTAAAGGATGAGACCCCAGCCAGTGCAGGGCTGCATTCTGCCCAACATTCAAGGAGAGTTGTTTCTGGCCATTTCTACCCCAGGACCTCCAGAGGGATCTCCAAAGGGGCTTACCAAGCAGTTAGTACAGGGCAGTATGCATGTGCATCCGTGTCTGAATATCTTCTCTCTCTGGAATCAAGAGCCTTGTGTAGCCCAGGATCGCTATAGTCAAAGATGCACGCTATAGTCAAAGACGACTTTGAACTCCTGATCCTCCTGCATCCATCTCCCCAGTTTGGGAGTAAAAGGTTGTACCACTAAGCTGGGCCCTGTGGTGCTGGGAATGGAACCCTGGTGAGCCCTAGCTCTAAATGCCCCTCTTCTATGAACTCTTGTTGTTGCTTTAGCCCCTACATTCATGGGTTCAGTTTACATTTGTTGAGACCCTGTTTCCCACAGAACAGCCCATTCTCTGGTCTTGGTTGTCAGGGATGTGGATAGACAAAAGTGAACTCACCCAGGCAAAGCAAGGTATCCCAGTGGGTAAAGGGGCTTGCCATCAAGCCTGATATCCTGAGTTCAAATCCCATGATGCACACTACGGAAGGAGAGAAGTGACCTCTCTGAGTCACTTCCACACACGCATCCTAGCACATGCCATCATCACCTCCAAAATCAATAAATATATATATAAAAAAATAGAACCTGGGCTGGACTTGGTAGTATCCTCCTTTAACCTCAGCACCGACATTCAGGTAACAAAAGTACATAGATCTCTGAGTTGAGGGCACCCTGGTCTACACAATACTTCTTGGAGAGCTGGTGCTTTGTTGAAAGACACCATTTAAAAAAAAAAACAAAAACAAAAAAAAAAACTCCCCAGGATGGGATTTGGTTCTTCCCCTGCACCTCTTCCATGCAGCTCTGGGCCTGTTGTGAACAACCATTTCCATCCCATTAATTTTTGGCTTCTTCAGGAAGTTCAGCTCCCTCCTGACTTTTTCCTAGGCTGTTTCATGTGGGGCCCGTTCTAGAAATGTGTTTACCAGAAATGTGTCTTCCTTCGTGGCAGGTGTCCAGCATCAATCATCCAGGTCCAGTTACAAGCTCAGGTATAATATGGACCCTAAGGATTGCTCGCAAGCAGTACCATGTGGACACAGCTTTGAGTATTCAGTGCTGGGTTTGGAACCCAGAACCATTAATACGGGAAGAAAGAACCTCTCTACCCTTGACCTCGCCCCCAGCCCCTCACTTAGGGATTCTAGGTAGGAGCTCCACCCGGATCATGTCCTCAGTCCCTCATTCTTTTTTGTTTGTTTTGGTTTGTTTTTTTGTTTTGTTTGTTTTTCAAGATAGAAGACAGGGTTTCTCTGTGTAGCCCTGGCTGTCCTGGATGGAACTCACTCTGTAGACTATGCTGGCCTGGAACTCAGAAATCCTCCTGCCTGTGCCTCCCAAGTTCTAGGATTAAAGGTGTGTGCCACCACTGCCCGGCTACAGTTAGTGTTTTTAACCCCTAGGCCATTTCTCCAACACAATTACCTTTTCTTTTAGTGGAGCTGGAGAGAATTTTGTCTTTATGTACATGTGGTGTGTAAGTGTGGGTCACATGCCGCAGGGCTCACATGGTGTTCCGAGGTAAATATAGGAGTGGGTGCTCTCTTCTCCTTTCACCTGGATCCTAGGGATCAAACTCGGGTCAGCATGCTTGTGCTGCAAGCAATTTTGCCTGTTCATTCATCTAGGTGGTTGTAAAGAATTAAAAAAGAAAAACCCAACTTTTGTCAGATAGAATTTACCTCTTATACAAGTACCTGTGAAAGACATTAAGACAGTTCTCTCTTTAGAGATAGAGGTGTGCTGGGGAGACAGAGAGGGAAGGAGGAAGAGAAAGAGGTTCAGCACAATATTGGGACAGCCTTTATGTACACAGAACATTTCTTTCTGCACCGGAAGCCATGTTCCTATGCCCAGTCTCCCACCCCCAGCATCTATGAACCCACTTCCTCTCTCTGGATCCCTTCTTCTGGACATTGCCTATTATAAAGTCCTATATTTCGTGGTCTTCTGTGACATGGTTTCCCACTAAGGATGATGTCCTCAAGATCCCTCCATGCTGGGGCATCAGAGTCTCACTCCTGTCTGTGACTAGAGGAACAGCCCAGTTGACTCTCTGAACACACATACCAGATACCTAGAGAACCACACTGCTGTGTCTGCCTGCTCCCCCTTGCCCCCCCTGGCAACCACCACAGCTGCTTCAGATTCTGCATGCCAGGGATGGTCAAGATGCCAGGACATTTCCTGTAAAGCAGACCAATTTCTCCCGCTCTGAACGACAGCTGTGGCTCCCAAAGCCCCCTCTGGGAGTGCCTATCTTGGATCTTTCAGGGAGTGGCAGGGTTGGGTGGCCTTCTCTACTGGCCTGGGGGTGGGATGACAAATGATCTGATCTGAATCAGGGGGTGGGGTGGGGTGGGGATGACACAAAGGTGGAGATATCTAAACATGGACAGGTAGGAAAAGGACTCAGCTGTCATTTGCTTCCATCTTGGTGGTCAACAGAGGTTTGCAGGGGTGCAGAGTTGGAAGTTCTGAGAATCCCCTAAATCTCTTCCTGGGTCTTCAAGAACAAAAAAAAAATTTTTATTCGTTTTTTTTGTTTGTTTGTTTTTGTTTTTGTTTTTCGAGACAGGGTTTCTCTGTATAGCCCTGGCTGTCCTGGAACTCACTCTGTAGACCAGGCTGGCCTCGAACTCAGAGATCCGCCTGTCTCTGCCTCCCAAGTGCTGGGATTAAAGGTGTGTGCCACCACCGCCCGGCAAAAAAATGTTTTTTAATTTATTTATTTTGTTGTTTCTGTGGGCTCATGCACTGTGGCACACCACAGTTAAGTTGTAGGGCTAGGTTTCCTCCTTCTATTGTGCTACTGTGCGGGACCCAGGGACTGAACTCCAGGCCTTCTGGAGCCCTGGGGTTACAAGGTTAAAAGCCTGAAACTTCCCTTCAATGGATCTCCTCAGACCCAGAGTCCCTGACCCTGTACTAAACTGTCCAGTAGAAATTCGGGAAATGGGGACGGGATCCTTATCCAGCACCATGCATATACAACGTTTTAAAAAGTTTTTCTTGAGAGTCTATGTAGCCCTGGCTGCTCTGGATCTCCCCAGGTAGACCAGCCTGGTCTCAAACCCTCAGATCTGCCTGCGCCTGCTTCCCAAGTCTGGGATTAAAAGTGTGCATCCTCCTGCCTGGTGCACGCCTTTAAGCCCAGTACTCTGGAGTCAGAGGCAGGTGGATTTCTGAGTTCGAGGCCAGCCTGGTCTACAGAGTGAGTTCCAGGACAGCCAGGGCTACACAGAGAAACCCTGTCTTGAAACACAAAAACAAGACAAACAAACAAAAATGTATAATCCACACACAAGCAGCAAGGTGTAGTGGCCAGGGCTAGTCAGGCCATGTTTCTGAGAGGTTAAGGTAGTGCTCAAGGTTCCTTCCTAGATCGATAGGTCTCAGTGCTCAAGGTTCCTTCCTAGATCGATCCCCAGCAACCATGACAACAGGGACTCTGGCTCAGGAGTTCTGAAGCCCTGGGTTCCATCCCCAGCAAGGCAAACAAACAAGAAATAACAACCTGTAGACTATTTCCTTTGGTGGAGACACTGGCCTTGTTTTCCCTTTAATAGAGGAATAAACTGAGGCTTGTGTCTACCTTCCTTGTATTGTTCTGAGAGTTTCACTTGGCCCTGGCTCTGAGGGCCCCTCACCCCTTCCTCCATCTCCTCCTACAGGGGAGTATCACTTTCCCTGGTAACAAGCAAGCTAGTGTGCCTCTCAGACAAAGGCCAGGTGAGCTGTCCCTCCTCACCTCAATCATTCATGAGCAGCAGCTGGCAAGGCTGGGGTGGGCGCTGGGGAGGTTGGAGACAAAGTCAGGCCAACCATGTGGGAAAACTAAATAATGCAGACATCTTCCCCAACAGGTGTTCTGCTCGGGGACAGGTAAACTGTAAAAATGACTGGTCACTATGCCATGGTTCCCCCAAAAGCCAGACCAATTGAGTTGGACATCTAAGTCTCTGGCCACCTGGGGTGGAGACTTCCTAAGCCAAGGTTTTTTGCAGGAACTAAACGCCATTCACAACCTTGAGATGGGTTATTGTGACCAGCGGTGACCTCCAAAAACACATCTCCATGTTCCCCAGAGGCCATGAATGTGGCTTGGGCCTGTGGGCATGATCAGTGAGCAGCAAACACTGGTCCAGTTGGGCAGGGTGGGGAGTGAGTTCCATCCCTAGCACCACAAAGATTCTTTGTAGATGCCATTCAGGGTCCTGAAACTGAAATTATCCAGGCCGGATTTAGTAGAAGACAAGAGTTAGGAGGAGGCAGTGTGAAGACAGAAACACACACAGGGACTCTGTCACAAGTACTGGACACTTGGAGCTCCAGAGTCTGGGAGAAGCAGAAATGGCACTTCCTGTGTAAAGCCTGGTCTCAGACTTCTGGGCTCCAATGCAGGGCTCACATCTGTGATGTTAGAGGTGGTCCAGTGTGGGGACTGCGTCACAACAGCAATACCAACCATTAACCCATTTAAAAAACGTTATGGCAGCATTGGGAAAGGGAGCCTCCTGCATGCTGGGCCAATGTGCTAATGCTGAGCCACACTCCCAGCCCCCAACTGAGGCATTCTAGGCTGAGCCACACTCTTAACTCATTGGGGAATTCTAGGCTGGGGTTCCACCCTTGGACAGCACCCTTAGGCCCCCATTGGGGGGTTCTAAGCGGAGGTTCCCCCTCCTCCTGTCTCCTGGCCTTTTTACTAACTTGACCAACCTGGTCTTGAACGCACTCTGGCTAGGCATAGAGTACACAGAGCTGTCATTTTATTACTCAGGATTTGGAAACATGAGGATGACTGCAAGCTTAAGGCCAGTCAGAGACATGAATTCTAGGACAATCTGGGTCACAAAGTTGAGAACTTGTCTGAAAACAAACAATTCTACCTGGGGTGGTGGCACAAGCCTTTGATCCCAGCACTCAGGAAGCAGAGGCAGTGGACCTACGTGAGGCCAGGCCAGCCTCAGTCTGGGTCTTTGCAGTGAGGGGTTGAGAAGCTAAATTACTGCCTGTTTGAGCAACCCTGAGGAAATATTTAAAGGGAGTTTGAGATGAACCTGCCCCAGAGAACTGCTGTGCAAAGGCCCTAGGTAGGGGTTGAAAGGAGTCATGCGGTTAGAGAATGTTCCCCACTCGGTATTGGGAGGTCTGACTCGGATCAGGAAGCAGATAAGGAATTGAAGTCGAACAAGACCATTCAATGGTTATGGGAAGCCAGGCGTAGTGGGGCAGGCCATTAACTCAGGAGGCAGATCCCTGCCAAGTTTGAGGCCAGCATGGTTTACAAAGGGAGTTGGGCATATAGACAGGGCTACACACAGAAACCCTGTTTCCACAAAAAAGGTTCTGGGAGATCTCTGAAGTGGCTTTCTACAAATCCTGCTAGTGTAGACCTGTGCTCGTTGGAGATCAGCAGTCTTCAACTTAACTGGCAGCCACCCATGCAGGTTGGCTTCTGAGGGTGGGGCCCCTGCTTGGCACCAGCCACCCAGAGAACAAAAACTGGCAGCCAACCTTATCCTTGATGGTCCAGCCAGGACCTGATGAGAGTCCCAGAGGGCTCAAATCCTACGCTTAGTTGTATGTGTGGTTTTTTGTTTTTTTTTTTTCCCTAAATCTGCGGGACGGTCCTGATTAGTGATTCTGGCCCTTCAAGCTAGCTGCTCTGCTGGGGCCTGAAAGACCTCACTCCCGGCGCGGCCTCCGTGGAAATCGGCAGCCGCCCCTAATCCAGGCTGGAATCCTCTGGCACCAGGCCCGCGTTGGGGCTCCAAGGCTGTTGGGCCCCTGGCCAGGTCTGCAAGGAAACCAGCATAGCTGCCAGCCTCTTTCCCCGCTCCCGCGAGCCCTGGATTACAGAAATGGGAGGCCGGGTGCTGGGCTCACCTCCCGTGCAAGCCAGAGGAGAAACTTTTCCCCCTTGCCTGGACTTTCTTTCTTTTTTTTTTTTTTTTTTTTTTTTTTTTTTTAGCAGATAACCAGGTCCACAAGAATCCGAATAGTTGGTGCTTTTGGGAGTCCCACCTGCACTAGGCCTTGGAGAACCAGTCTCGCTCTGCGACCCCCCCAGCCCCCTCCAGCCCTGGAAACCAGAATCCTGGCTCCTGGGGTGGAGGTACGAGAGGGCGGGATTTTGTCTCTCCCGAGCAGTCTGTGGCTACTGAGTTTATGTGTAGCGCATGCAACTGGATACTTTGTCGCCTCGTTTCCCCAACTATACTCAGAACCAGCCACACTGCAGTTCGTTTCCTCGGTTTCCCCATTTCTGCAACATAGGTGGAGCTTAGCTGCTGTGGGTAGACAAAAGACGGAAAGAGGTGATTCACAATCTAGTGGCGACTGCGTCTGTGAAGCACGTGGCCTCCATCTCGTTGGGATCTAGCCCAGGAGAAACTCGGCTGAAAGTCCAAGTTTTGGCCACGTGACCACAGTAAGCTAGGGCAAAACGGGGTTTTCTGCCCGGTTCTAAGATGGCGAAACACCTTGCTTTACCCTCATGTTGGAGGCCGACGACTTCCATTGCCCGCTTGCAATATGGAGGCAAACTCCAGAATGCACGCTTCTCTGCATCGGACCCGCCACGTACCCACTCTCAAGATGGCTTCCCACGGGTTTGGGTAAAGGCTCGCTCATTGGTTCAGATGGTGTCACGTGCTCCTACTCATTCACGCCCTCCCCCTCCCCCACGGGCCGTTTCCGTCTCCCGTCTTGACTGACGGCCGTACCGCCCAATAGCCGTCTGCTGTCTGTCTGAGTTTCGCCCTCGTAGCAACATTTTGACCAATAGAAGACCCTGGCGGGGTTAGACCACACCCACAAACTGCAGCGGGAACCAATGAGTATCGCGCGCGGGGGACGTGTGCGGGCGTCTCCGCCATCTTGTGAGTCTATAACTCGGAGCCGTTGGGTCGGTTTCTGCTATTCCTGCGCCTCCGCTCCGTTCCCCGCGGGTCTCCTCTGTGTGCCATGGACGGGTAAGTCCTGCCGCGCCCCTCGCCCGCCCCTCTCTCACCGCTACGTCGCAGCGATCGCTACCGGGCGTGGGGGCCTTTTGCCCCTGTCGACCCCTCCAACCGCTGCGACGCGCGCGCGCGTGGCCTCAATCCGCGTGGCGCGCTCGGAACCCCAGGCGTCTGAGGCCCGCAAGGAAGCCGGCTGGCTTAGGGTGACCGCACCCATATTTCGGCTCCCCTTAACTCTCTGGCCCAGCGCACTTCCGGGCCCGCGGGGTTCATCCGGAGTAACCCGGCGCCCCCTCCCCGCCCTCAGCGTGCACGCGCGCTTCCCCGGCGAGGCGCGCTCCGTCGAAGCGGCAGGGCCGCTGGGATCCTTCCCGCCTGCCGTCCTCCAATGGGTGCCGCCGGCTCGCCTGGTGCCCCAGTAATGTCGCTTCGCACCCCGCGTGCGACCCCGCGTGCGCGCGCATAGTGGGGCGCGCGCCCCACCGCGCGTGCGTGCGTGGGCCTGTGCTGAACGCGCACGCCCTTCCCGCCTCGGGGGAGGTGTCCGGAGGAGGCCGCCAGAGCCCCCCCGACGGGAGCGGTGGGCCAGAGTGGGGTTCGGTTCGGTTTCCCATGTGGGCGCCGGCCTGGTATCCGTATCTCCTACATGCTTCCCGGATGCCCCTCCACTCCGGAACTTTTTGTAGTTTTCGGTTTGTTTTGGAGACGACCTCAATTGTAGGCTGGCCCGAAAGATCCACTTGCCTCTGCTTGTGTAGTAATGGGACTAAAGGCCTGCGTCACCAAGCCCCGATTTTTTTCTTGGAACTTTTTTTGTTTGAGTTTTTGGATAAGGACTGGCCTTGAATTCCTGATTCTCCCACCTCAACCTCCCTAGTGCTTTGAGGCCTAGTAAGCAGCTTTCCTTTTTTCTTTTAACACTCAAGTCTGAAAAGTAGTTTGGCCTAGCTTGAAGCTCAGCACCAACGGCAGTCCTGCCTCAGCCTTCTAAGTGCTGAGATAGGACAGACACAAGTCTCCAGTTGCTTCCTTTTAGCAACTTACTAAGGATCTTTGAGCGGGGTGTGGTGGCGCACACCTTTAATCCTGGCAGAGATAGGCGAATCAAAGCGGAGTTCTAGACAGCCAGTGCCATGTAGAGAAACCTCCCAAAAGACCCTTTGGAAACAGTAAATCAAGCAGAGGGGTACACATTCCCCAGCCACCACTCCTGGTGGAATCCCTTAACTAGGCAGGCCACTGAGAGCCACTTGGGAACCTGCCAGCCATGGTAGGCTTGCTGCTGCCTGTAAGCAGGCTAGGTGTGAGGCAGTGTGCAGTCACGAGGGGCTGGGGTTGATCAGTAACCTAGGGTGTATCCGGGCAGCTCTGTTGGTAAATGGTAACAAGGGTACTTTGCCTGGCTCCCAGCCCCCATCAGGAAGCACTGTCTTTAGCTGTTCTTTACCTAAATTTCAGGCATCCCTGGAGTTTTAGGATGCTCAGGAGTTGAGTATTGACCCAGATTACAAGTATGCGGGTATGCTTTGTAAAAACTGAATTTTTTTTTTTTTTTTGGTTTTTCGAGACAAGAGTTTGTGTAGCCCTGGCTGTCCTGGAACTCACTCTGTAGACCAGGCTGGCCTCGAACCCAGAAATCCGCCTGTCTCTGCCCCCCAAGTGCTGGGATTAAAGGCATGCACTACTGCCCGGCAAAACTGAATTTCTTAATGTGTTTAGAGACAGGGTCTGGGCCCTGTGTGGAAGGAGGGTGGGTCTCCAAGGACAATGTTGGCCCTCTTTCAAGTTGAGACTCAATGGGTGGCTCACTTTCCTGTCTTACAAAGCTGAAATGGCAGAGGGCCCTACAAGCCACACAGTGCTGATGTCTACTTTTCTCTCCACAGCATCGTCCCAGACATAGCAGTCGGTACAAAGGTAGGTGTCTCTAGCTTGGCATTGTACCCAACCCCCACTGTAGTCAGATAAAGACTTGCTTATTGCAGAGTGGCCTGCCTCAGTCCGAGGCCTACAAAGATTTGGAGGTGGATAATAGCACAGATGCACATAGATGTACTGTCCAAGAATTGTGGGAGCCAAGAACCCTTTTGTGGGTCTGGTGGTTCTGTCTTTGTCCTGGGCTCTTTCCGGCTGGCTTTGCCTTGTCCTGCCCTTCATCTAAGCAACAGGTCAGTCCTTTGGACACTTGATCTCGTGGTTCCTCTGTGGGTTTGGTTTGAAAGGCTGTGGCATGTTCTAAGGTGAGACTTAGTCACCACCCGTTTGGTGGTGTCTTCCTATGCTGTCCTGCAGTGACTCCTGTCTCAGCTTCTTGAGTATTATGCTGAGTCTTGAAATGGCGGTGCAGGTGTGTTTGTGTCAGGGTTGGTCTTGCTGTATTAGGTGGGCTATTTAGACTTGCCTGTTAAAGCAGTAGGCGGCAAGTAGTTTGGGGTTTCTCCCCTCAAAGGGGAATAGCTGAGGTGTCAGCTGCTGCTAGCTGATTTGCTGCCAGGCTGCTGTCTGGACTAGTTTGACTCCTGAGTGGACGATGTCTCCACCTGCCTGGTGATCTTCCCTCAGATAAATCCTGTGTGTTCACCAGTGGAGGGAGGGAACCCTATTTAAATGTAGGCTCAGGCCTGCAGGTGACAGGGTATGTCTTGGGGAAAGCTGCTGGTGACCTGGATTGCCCCATGGCTACTTGTCTACACATTATTCAATTCCAGCTAGTCTGGGCATACTGGGCAAGTTAGCAGGGACCTCCAGGTGTATAAATGGGCCAGGGCTTCATCCTCTGGAATTGCAAGACGATCTCCATGGCAAGCATTTGGGAAGGCTGGGCTGACCAGGGGCTCCCCTGTGCTGTATGTCATGCTTTTGTCTGCAAAGCTGCTTGGTGCTGTTGGCCCAGGGGGCTGGAGTTTCCTCTGACTGTAGTGGGCTCCCAGGCCTCTATGGGGAGACTGTTAGGGCTCTGGCAGCAGGCCAGGAATGGAGCTGCAGGAAGTACTGCTCCTGTTGCCCTGCCCAGACAGAAGCCACCTCCCACAAAGGTCAGCACAAGGGACCTCATGGGTAAATGGCAGCCAGCAGGAAGTGACTTCTGCAGCTCAAGTGATAAAGACATGACATTCTGACCTTTGCATGTCAGGGTCTTGTCTACCCAGGCAAGGCAGTTCCAAGACCCTTCAGCGGCTCTTGCTCCTAAGACCTTAGTATGACCACATCCTCTGAGGCTACTAACGACTGCGTAGGAAGCTTCATGTCATGTCGGTCAGGAGAGGCTTGGGTTTGGTTTGTTTGGGTTTTGTTTTGTTTTATTTTATTTTGTTTTTCAAGACAGAGTTTCTCTGTGTAGCCCTGGCTGTCCTGGAACTCACTCTGTAGACCAGGCTGGCCTCGAACTCAGAAATCCACCTGCTTCTGCCACCACTGCCAGGCTTGGGTTTAGTAATGGACATAGCAGGTGCTGGCTATGTAGCCTCTACACCTGTCAGCTCGTAGTGGGTGCCCTAGTTCTTGCATCAATAGGAATTGTTGGCGGATCAAGACCAGTGCCCTAGATTGGATGGGCAGTTATGGGGATAGGGGTGTCCTTGGATGAATATGGTCCCTGGGTGTTTACCTTCAGGGTCTGGCTACCTAGGAGTGGGTAGCTAGAGAGCTCTGTCTCATAAAGCCTCGGAGGCTTACTCTGGGTGGCATGTCTCGCCTCATTTTCTGCCCAGATCCTAAGTCTCCTGTAATTTCCAGGGGTTGGTTATGCCAAAATAATGAGTGAATTACTTCTAAGGGGGGGTCCTTACCATGGGGTCAGTTTAGGAGTTCCCTAGTGAGCTGCTTCTACCATTGTCCCTTGTCCGTCTGGAGTATGACCAGGACACCAGGGCTGGGGCAGCCGCAGGGCCCCACTTGCTTTCTCCAGAAGCTGCCAAGCAGCTCTGCCAGGAGGGTACAGTGAGGCCTGCATCTGTGCGCTCCGGACAGACAACCCGCCAGGAAGGGGCCTCCCACATGGCTGCTGGCACAGGGCCCTAGGGAAGTGACAGTGGCTGGTAGTGAACACTAAAGCCACAGGCTTGGGGCTTTGTACAGATCTGGGGGGGGGGGAGGAGTGGGGTGTGGGCTGTGGGTAGGAATGTAGAGAAGGAATTAGCCTGGAGCTAAGGGTCCATGCTCTCTTCCCAGCGGGGATCCGACGAGCTCTTTTCCACGTGTGTCAGCAACGGCCCCTTCATCATGAGCAGCTCAACCTCAGCAGGTGAGAGTGCCTGGGTGCCACTTGGCCTTTCCCAAGCAAGAAGTACCTGTGCCCTAGGGAGTCCGGGCAGAGGCAGGAAGGAGCCTCCCAAATGTACCTATCCCTTTTCAGCCAATGGAAACGATAGCAAGAAGTTCAAAGGTGACAACAGAAGTACAGGAGTTCCTTCCAGAGTCATCCATGTCCGCAAGCTACCCAGTGATGTCACTGAGGGCGAGGTCATCTCCCTAGGGCTGCCTTTTGGGAAGGTTACCAACCTCCTTATGCTGAAGGGGAAGAACCAGGCCTTCATTGAAATGAACACAGAGGAGGCTGCCAATACTATGGTCAACTATTATACGTCAGTGGCGCCAGTCCTTCGTGGGCAGCCCATCTACATCCAGTTCTCCAACCACAAAGAACTCAAAACTGACAGCTCGCCCAACCAGGCAGTACGTCTACAGGGCAGGTGGGTGGGTGGCCAGGCTTCCTGCCTCAGCCCTGGGTCACGGCTCATGGTGGTTCCTCCACAGCGTGCCCAGGCAGCCTTGCAGGCTGTGAACTCCGTCCAGTCTGGAAACCTGGCCTTGGCAGCCTCTGCTGCTGCTGTGGATGCAGGAATGGCAATGGCAGGCCAGAGCCCAGTGCTCAGGATCATTGTGGAAAATCTTTTCTACCCAGTGACCCTGGATGTGCTGCACCAGGTAGGTGGGTGCATGCCCTGCATCTGGTGGGTGGGCCCTTGCCTGTCCCCAGCTAGAGCTCACACATCCTCTTCTTGCAGATCTTCTCTAAGTTTGGCACAGTCCTGAAGATCATCACGTTCACCAAGAACAACCAGTTCCAGGCGCTGCTGCAGTACGCTGACCCTGTGAGCGCCCAGCACGCCAAGCTGGTGAGGAGGACTTCCCAGGGTGGGCAATCTTGTGACTGGCCCGCCCACACACACTCACCTGTGTCTCCTCACAGTCCCTGGATGGCCAGAACATCTACAATGCCTGCTGCACGCTGCGCATCGACTTCTCCAAGCTCACCAGTCTCAATGTCAAGTACAACAATGACAAGAGCAGAGATTACACCCGACCTGACCTGCCCTCTGGAGACAGCCAGCCTTCATTGGACCAGACCATGGCAGCTGCCTTCGGTAAGATGCTGCACTGAGACATACCAATTGAGTGGGGTGGGACAGGCCACCTAGCTGTCAGGGCACCCTGGCGCTGCACAGCGCAGCCACTCAGCAGTCCTCCCCGTGCCTGGCCCAGCCATGAGGTGAGGTGCAGTGATTAGTGTCTGTTTGTTTCTAGGTGCGCCCGGCATAATGTCAGCCTCTCCGTATGCAGGAGCCGGGTTCCCTCCCACCTTTGCCATCCCTCAGGCCGCAGGTATTCACGCTCATCCTGACCCCAGCGCCTGCATGCCCACACAACCCCATAACTGGCCATAGACTGGGATGCCACTGACCCCAAGTGTTAGGTCCCAGGCCCCCTTCTGGGGAGAGGGGAAGGGGCCTCCAGCAGCATCCACAGGCAGCTAGGGCAGGGTAGTCTCAGGCAGGGCTGGGCCAGGTGCCCTGTGCTGGCGTTACCAACAAGCCTCTAATCATTCAGTCTTTGGTCTGGTTCCCTTCAAGCACCTTTGGCGAGGACGAGAATGCAGTGTCCCTAGTAGATTGAATTTAATGGCCTGGTAAGCAAGTGGCCTCCAGGGCTGAGGAGCATGGGCCTCGGGCCTCCGCGTGCCGCCGGAGCATGCATGGAGGAATGGGCGCCGCATGCGTGCACAGCCGGGCATATCTGTGGCAGGCCCTGCTTGCAGAGGGCCTGTGTCAACCAGAGCTTTTGTGCTGTTGGGCGCATGCAGTCTGATCACACCTGGACTGGCCGTGGAGTCAGGCAGTGTGTGTGGCCTCTTGTGCAAGGCCATAGCCAGGCGATACTTCGTGGCTGTGTGCAAGACCTGTCCTGTCTTGGTGCAGACATCCAGGCTCACATCTGTACTACCTTCCTTTGCAGGCCTTTCTGTCCCTAATGTCCATGGAGCCCTGGCCCCCCTGGCCATTCCGTCTGCTGCTGCAGCTGCTGCGGCTGGCCGCATTGCCATCCCAGGGCTGGCAGGTGCTGGGAACTCCGTCCTTTTGGTCAGCAACCTGAACCCTGAGGTATGTGGGCATTGCAGTGCTCTGTCTGCACGTGGAATAGTTGTGGGGTGCTAACTGACCATCCTTTGGGGTGGGGGTGGGGTACTGGATGGCAAGCAGGGTTTCTGAGTGTCCCAGGCGCCGTGGGTATAGGCGTGCCGCACCGCGCCGCCCCTCTGTCTGCTCCTGTTGGCCTCCGCTCCTTCCCAGCCGCTCTGAGGTTTTCTGTTTTCCTCTCAGCTCCATTCGCACCCTGGCCCTCAGTGCTCAGAGCCACGGTGTTTTCCTTGCTGTACAGAAAAGTCTGTTAATTTGGGGCATGGCAAGGAGGCCTGGGAGTGCCGGTTGGAAGGGAGGTAGTGGCTCAGGCTGCTGCTGGCCAGGCGGGCTCTATAGAGCCAGGTGGCCCTTGAGGCTCAGCATTGCCTTTCCAGGAACAGGTCTGTGCACGCAGTGCCTTGGGCTGTCCTTTGGCTCCCTTGGCTCTCCGTGTTGGCTCTGCTCCAGCCAGTTCACTCTAGCTGTCCTGAACTCTGCCTACCACCTGGGAACTAACAGGCTCCACTCCTTGCCTCAGTCCTTAGTCTCAGCCGCAGTGCTGGCCCATGGTCCTCCGGCCTGCGTGCAGTGCTTCTCCTCGCGTGTGTGTGTGTGCGTGTGCGTGTGTGCGCGCACGTGTGTGCGCGCGTGTGTGCGTGTGCGTGTGGAACACTGCCTCGTTTCCTACGTATTTACTGACCTGTGTTTTGCTACTTTTTTCTTTCCTCCCCTCCCCTCCCAATTTTTTTTCTTGCCTGATCCGGAATTTCTTTGCCAACTGACTGCACGGTTCTTCTGCTTCCTGTTGTTGCTTGAAACAAACAAAACATAAATCAATAAAAACAAAACTCCCCTCTCAAACCCGCTCTCCGGAAACCAACCTGCCCTTGAATATTAACATCCTGACAACTTCATCATCATGAACCTGCTCGCCTGCGGGGACTGTCTTCCTCGTGGACGATTGGCACTCGCCCCCTTGACCTCTCCCTCTCCCTGTCCCCCGCTGCCTTCCTCTGCTGTCTCTAAAGAGAGTCACACCCCAAAGCCTCTTTATTCTCTTCGGTATGTTATTCTCACTTTTATTACCTTGGTTTCATTTAATTGGTTATTTTACACCCTGCTATGTACTATTGAGTTTGTGTTTGGCCTTCTGCCTCGGTCCGTGGTTTGCTTCCGGTTTGCGGATTGTACTGAGTAGACACGCATGGTTACCACCCTGCATGCTTCCAGAGCTAAGCGTGTCAGTAGCATGTGAACGTGGCTGTTCTGACAGCTGTCTGGAGTCCGAGACTGCCTGAGCGCAGCATCTGTTAGCAGGCCTTGGGCTGTGAGACAAAGGCTCCCGGTGCCCACTAAAGAAACCTGGCCCACTGGGAGCTGGGGACGCCACGGGTGGGTAATGGGTGGGTGGGAGAGGTTAGGAGACCAGGCAGCTTAAAGACTCTCACCCTGGGTTTCCAAGGCGTCTACGGCGATGTGCAACGGGTGAAGATCTTATTCAATAAGAAGGAGAATGCACTTGTGCAGATGGCGGATGGCAGCCAGGCCCAACTGGGTGAGAACCACCATAGGACACAGGCTTGTGTTTGGGACTTTGGGTGCACTTGGGGGTGGGCATCGGTTGGCAGTGTCCTGCTGCTCATGGTTTCTACCCTTTGTCCAGCCATGAGCCACCTGAACGGGCACAAGCTGCACGGGAAGTCGGTACGCATCACACTGTCAAAGCATCAGAGTGTGCAGCTGCCTCGGGAGGGACAGGAGGACCAGGGCCTGACCAAGGACTATGGCAGCTCACCGCTGCACCGCTTCAAGAAACCAGGCTCCAAGAACTTCCAAAACATCTTTCCACCCTCAGCTACACTGCACCTCTCCAATATCCCGTAAGTCAGCCAGAAGGTTGCTTGCTTGTCTTGTTTGTGGGCCACAGAGAGCTGATTTCCCCCATCCCCACATGAGTGACCCCCCCAGCCAGATGCCTCCTGTCTGTCTCTCTCTAGGCCCTCTGTGTCAGAGGACGACCTCAAGAGCCTCTTCTCCAGCAATGGTGGTGTGGTCAAGGGCTTCAAGTTCTTCCAGTGAGTAGAGCCCTGCCTTTACCCTCCACCCTCAGCTCACCCCAAACCTGCTGACAGCTTAGCTGACTACCCCCCACTCCACCCCTGCAGGAAGGACCGCAAGATGGCACTGATCCAGATGGGCTCTGTGGAGGAGGCAGTGCAGGCACTGATTGAACTGCACAACCATGACCTGGGCGAGAACCACCACCTGCGAGTGTCCTTTTCCAAGTCTACTATCTAGGTGCCTGTGGGCCTGCAACAGCTTCCACCATTCCAGAAAAGCCACTTTAAAAAGCAGCTGAAGTGACCTTACAGACCAGAGATTTTATTTTTTTAAAGAGAGATCAGTTTACCTGTTTTTAAAAAAATTAAATCTAGCCCACTTTGCCGTGGCAGGAAATGGCTGTGGGCCACAGGCCCAGTCAGTCCCCGAACCATGCCTTGAGGGGCTCGGGTGTGAGGCCACAGTGGTGCCCCAAACACAGCCGCTTTCTGTGCCTTACAAACCAGCATGCCTCATGGCCGCATACCCACCCTCGAAGGCCACCAGTTGTCTCTAGACCTGCAGGTGAGCCAGGTGGCCTATACATAGGCTCCCCGATGCTGTGCAAGAACTGGGGCCACTCCCCTACACCCTTATAATCAAGTGACATGATTCTCCCATGTCCCTGGCCAGCCCAGAGGGCCCAGGCCATCCTCAGCTGCCGAGCCTCATTGTGACCTTTGTATTTTATTCCGTGTGGTCACAGACACCTGTGCCTAGCAATATTTCCACTTGACCAAATACCCGAATCTTTCCATTTATATGCAAGAGATATAGTTTTAAGTAACTTTTTATAGCAATGATACAATTGTATGTGTGTACTCTAAGCTTCTGTGTTCCCTGCGCTTATTCCTTCCGTGACCAACTTGCAGGTGGGCCCAGGCCAGGGCTGGAGAAAAAGCTCTGAGACCTGTGGGCTTCTACCTTCAAATCTTGGACCAAAGTTTTGTTTTCTGCCCACCTCTGACTGTGCCCAGTTGAGGGGCTGGTCTCTAGGCCTTAGTGTCCCTCCCGGACACCCACCTCTGTCCTAGCCCACCTCTGTCCTGGCCTGTTTCTATGGGAGGGGTTCCCTGCACCCTGGTTCTGTGAAAGGCATGGAAGAGTGTAAATATTTATGATTTTATACCTGTGGGGCTGAGGCGGTGCAGCAGTTTTTTAATGGTGACAGATGTATATTTTGGTAATGACTACAGGCTCAGTATTGTCCTGGGGCCAGCCCTGGCCACATCTACCCCATCCCAGATGGTGTATTGGGGGTGGGAGGGAGACAGACCTTTCCATTAAAGCAGTTTTATAACCTTTGCCTTCCCAGAGCCCTTCATTCTGAACTGTAGGCCAGGCTGGGCCTGGATTCAATAAATACCTGTGTCTTGCACTCCTGCCTGTCATTGGGTGGTGGGCGGATGGTGGAAGGCTTCCTATGCATTGCTCTTCCGAAGGTCCTGAGTTCAAATCCCAGCAACTATATGCTGGCTCACAACCACTCAATGAGATCTGATACACTTCTGATGTGTCTGAAGTCTGCAAGGTGTACTGTTTTTTTTAAAAGATTAACTTATGTATATTGGTACCCTATAGCTGAATAGATGTTTGTGAGCCTTCATGTGCTTGTTGGGAATTGAATTTTTAGGATCTCTGCTCGCTCCAGCCCAAAGTTTTGTTTTGTTTTGGAGACCGGGTTTCTCTGTGTAGCCCTGGCTGTCCTGGAACTCACTCTGTAGACCAGGCTGGCCTCGAACTCAGAAATCTGCCTGCCTCTGCCTCCCAAGTGCTGGGATTAAAGGTGCACCACCACCCAACGGGCTAAAGTGTACTATTAATCTTTGGGCTAGAGCAAGCAGGGATGGGCTGAGCAGAGATTCTAAACATTCAGTTCCCAACATGAAGGTTCATAACCTAAAGCTCTAACTTTACAGCTAAAAAGGACAAGGACCATCCAGACATAGTTACACATAAGTTTTTATTGGTGAGGTGATAGGCACCCCCAGCTCCCCTAACCCCCTTTTCACAGTTTTGCCAGGCTTATTAGTCCTGGTACCTCCTGGCCTGCATCCTTCTATAATAACTTTCTGCCTCGGCCTCCACTTCTCTCTCTGCCAGCCCACCCACCTGGCGCCTTAGGGTGGATTCTCGGCTGCCTGCACCCATGGCCCCTTCGCTTGCACCTGGTGGGGGTAGACCTTCTCCAGTGGCCAGGTTGACAGTGGCCACTACCCCAAACCGGGGTTCTTCCTGGTCCACATCACTAACTGGAGATCCTGGCCCCATTCCAGGCTGTTTACAGCTGCTTCTAAAGCCACGTGCCAGGTCCCCCAGTTCATAACCACCTTCACCCTCCATTACTTTAGCCTTCCACTCCCAGGGTGTGCCGCCAGCAGACAGGTGTACCACTGGGTGGTGAGGTGCATGGGCATCAATTGTGACAATGCTAGCAGAGTCACGGTCTGATGGGGACCTGTACTGGGAGGAGTCAGAGCTGGCACTAGAGGATGAAGCGGTCTCAGCCTTGGGGCCCCCTGCTGCCTTGGACATGGCGATGACTTGTAGTAGCCTCGGTGGGTTAGCCACCCGGGGCTGTGATGGAGCCACAGCCACTGGGCCCCCACCTTTCTCAGCCATTGACAGCCACTTGGCTCGCACTGATGAGCTGCTCTTGGGTGACAGGCTAGCTCCCGCCTGAACTCCTTCCTCAGGGATGTGTACAAGGGGCTGGGGCCCTGGCCTTGGAGGCAAGATGACTCGGGGCCCAAGCCCTGGCCGAGCCTGGACAGTAGGGTAGAGTGAGGGTGGAACAGGCCCTTCTTCTTCCTCCTCTTCCTCCTCTTCTTCCTCCTCCTCCTCCTCCTCCTCCTCTTCCTCCTCTGCCACCTGCTCTGCTGGGGCCCGAAGATGCACAGGGCTGGCCTCATCAGGCAGCCCCAGGCCACGGCCTTCCATGGATTTTTGCTTCCACTCACTGATAAGCTGCCTGGAGCGGGAGGCATCAAGGGGTACATGGATAGTCATGTGGCGCCGTGCAGGGTCATCCAGCGAGGGTGTGCTGACCCGGGGCAGTGTGTTGCTGAAGGTGACCATGCCCTCTTTGCCCATGGGGCTGCGTGGGGCCAGCAGGTCCACATCCACACTGGCTCGCTTCAGGCTGCCAAGAGATGTCTTCTCCCGAGCCACAGGCCGAGGCACACCCTCTAGCCTCCCTGGAGGGCCCAGCTCATCTGTGCTGACGGACTTATTCTGCTGGTACATGGACTCATGGCCCCGCTGTGTCAGCGCTCGCAGGGCGTCCTTGGCAGGAGCTGGGGTAGGCACCTTTTCTGCAGGTGGTGCCTGGAAGTTGCCCACTGCATGGCAGGCCTAGGGATGATAAGGGCTGGCATGAGACTGTTATCCAGCAGGGGACAGTGCCTGCAAGCCACAGGGAGGCACCAGCATACTATGGCTGATGGGACTATGCAGAAACAGTGACAGGATGCTCCTTCCCTCAGACCCCAGGCCCCTTAGATGTTCTGGCCACTCAGCCTCCCTGACCCCTGCCACCCTTGATGGCCAGCCTCCTCCCTCACCAGGTAGGCAGCGATACCAGCACCAATAAGAAAGCCAGCATAGACGTCCACAGGATGGCTGCGGTACTGGGTGATCTGTGTGAGGCCGCAGACGCCCGCAGCAATGGCGAAGGCGAACACAAGGATGGGCTTCAGCAGCTTTGTGGTGTCCGAGATAACCGAGTTGAAGTACATCTGGCCAACAGGTGGGCAGGGTCAGGTTTTAGCTACTGCCCATAGGTGGACACAGGGTGCAGCATTGGGGTCCATCACTCACCGACACATAGACAGCAGCAAAGGCCGACAGAGTGGCGTGCTGGGACGGGAAGGTCTTCCTACAACAGGCATTGTGTCAGTCCTGCTAGTCTGGGGGCAGCCACTCCAGGCCTGAGTTTCCCCACTAGAGTAGGGGTTTGGGGTAGTCCCACTGCAGGGCACGGGGGTGGGGGGAGTCCAGCTTACCTTGCTGACAGGATAGCATGGGTATCGTGGCCAGAGCAGATGTCCTGTGTGATGTAAGGGTTGGACTCACAAGAAGTGCCCAGCAGGGTGTAATTGGGTTTGCAGACAGTTAGGAAGAAAGGCGTGTGGTAGCCGGTGGCCAGCTGGATGACATCTGTCACCAGAGCCGTGGCACACAGGCCAAACACGTGTACACCTGAGGACGAGAGGGCCAGGCCAGGGGAAGGGAGCAGGAGGGAGGGGTGCTCCCCCTAAGCCTGTCTACACCATAAGTCCCCCCCCCCACCTCTGCCACCGTTCTTCAAGGCAGGATCAGGGAGCTCCTCAGCCACTCACCCACAAAGCGCACAGTGCGCCGGAGGAAGGAGTTGAAGTTGCAACCACCAGCATTGATGCTGCCCTCCACGCCCCCTGGACCACGGCCCCAGAGCTTGGACTGCAGACAGTAGACCATGCCCTCGCCGACCATGATCTGCACCCCCAGGAACAGAAAAGTCAGGCAAGGTCACAGTGAGGGGCCCAAGCACAAGGGGCCCCAGCAAAACTACTCACTGAGGCCGCAGGTGCGGCGAAGGCCAGGCTCAGCAACATGAGCAGTGGGATCAGCTCTTCATTTGTCTCCACATAAGGCATGGACAGGGAGCGGTCGTAGCACTGAAAGCCCACCTTGGCCGGCTTGAACAGGTCAGTCAGCTCGAGGAAGTATAGAGACACAATGGAGGAAGCCACGATGGGTAGCTGGGGGTAGGGGGGAAGACAAGACAGCGGCCTAGGTCACCAGCCAGCCCACCACAGGCTCAGCATGGCCCACAGAGTCACATCCCAATTCCTGCAGCTGAGCTACACATAAGAGGAGAAAGCCATTCCATACCCAGGCAATGGCTCATATACAATGGCTTCCCCAGCGCCTGGATCCATCTGCCACCATGAAGTGCAAATTTAAGGGTTTTTGGGGAAGCCAGTCGTGTCAGATGGTATTTTGTTGAGCAAACATGTAAAGGAATGTTTTCTTGAAAAGGACACTGGTAGCCAGGCAGTGGTGGCACGTGCCTTTAATCCCAGCACTTGGGAGGCAGAGACAGGCAGATTTCTGAGTTTAAGGCCAGCCTGGTCTACAGAGTGAATTCCAGGACAGCCAGGGCTACACAGAGAAACCCTGTCTC
>JADRCD010183468.1:53739-65651 GCA_019843815.1 Montemys delectorum
AAGAAAAGAAAAAAAAAAGAAAAGGACACTGGCAAAAAACTGTTTTACTAAGACAGACTTGTAAAGAAATGTTTCCCTAAAACAGTTACAGGTAAAATGATGTTTTACTAAAGCAAACACATAAAAAGACACATGGTAAAAGACTCCTCCCTAATGACACACACACATTGGTTTGCTTATACGTGTAGTTGAGCTACATGTGTCAAGACTCTAGAGAGAAAAATACCACACAAAACTTTGAGCAATATACTGATGGCTTCTTGTCCTTTCCTTGGACTCAGGCCAAATGTCAAAGTAAGTCAGCTGACATACACTCACGTGGGGTTGTTGTTGTTGTTGTTTTTTCTTTTTTTCTTTTTGGTTTTTCGAGACAGGGTTTCTCTGTGTAGCCCTGGCTGTCCTAGAACGCACTCTGTAGACCAGGCTGGCCTCGAACTCAGAAATCCGCCTGCCTCTGCCTCCCAAGTGCTGGGATTAAAGGCGTGCACAGCCACCGCCGGCTTTCATGTAGAGTTTTGCTAAACTGAACTCACGTACTAAGACAAGACCGGTAGAATACACATAATGCTTGAAGAGAGTACAAATAAGACTCACTAGACTATGGGGTGGGGGGGGTGGTTACTGATAGAGCTAGCTCCACAATACTTCTTAGCCTCACGTCTTCACTACTCTCTGTCTTTACTAATCTCCACTTTGTTAAAAGATACAACAAGGGGTTGGAGAGATGGCTCAGTGGTTAAGAGCACTGACTGCTCTTCCAGAGGTCCTGAGTTCATCAGAAATGAGATCTGATGCCCTCTTCTGGTGTGTTTGAAGATAGCTAAAGTATACTTACATATAATAATAGATAAATAAATAAAAAAAGAAGACACAGCGAAGAACTTTTCCTGGTGTGCCTCCTAGGCCTGGTCCCTCCTACTAACATGTCAGTTTGACTAAGGCCTGACTATTTCCACTAAGTTGTGTCGCCACAGCTCTCATCTCAACCTCAATGCTACTAAACTAGACTACTAATCTGTCTATCTCTAAAGTGTTTACAAGGTTTACAAATAGGTCGAGCTGTTGCTACTGACCTATAAACTAAACTAATTTCTTGCCACACAGATAAGATTTACTCAAAAAAAAAAAAAAAAAAAAAAGAAAAGAAAAAAAAGAAACATTTCCAAGCAAGTCTACCTCCCCAATATCATAATAATCTTTCTTTCTGTTTCACTATCTCTGGTAGGTGATAGACTAAAAAGGAGGGTAAAATGTTTAAAAAAAAAAAAGATTATTAAACTTGAGATTAAAAAAATTTAGCCAGATGGTGGTGACGCCTACCTTTAATCCCAGCACTTGGGAGGCAGAGGCAGGTGGATTTCTGAGTTCAAGGACAGTCTGGTCTACAGAGTGAGTTCCAGGACAGCCAGGGCTACACAGCAAAACCCTGTCTTGAAAAAACTAAAAAAAAAAAAAAAAACTACACACCCTTCTACCATCCACCCACCCACCCACCCACCCACCATTCACTTACCCATGCACTCATCGATTCACTTTCCACCCACTAACCTATCTCCCACCCATCTCTCTATTCATCTGCCCATCATCTATGCACACATGCATTTCATCCCTACCTCTCTGTCCAGCCTCCCTAGGTTTCTGCTCATAGCCCCACCCCGTTTCGAGGCTGTGCCCTTAGTCCTGCTGGCCAGCCTTCCTTAGAGCGCCTTCCCGAGTGGCATTTCCATGCCCCCTTCTCATCATCCACTATGCATCGTCAAACAGCACCTAGTGTGTGGATGGTGCCGAAGTCCCTCCCTTACGCCTGAGTTCTCTATACTCTGCAGGCATGTGTCCCCACCACTCCATAGGATGACATCAGCATCACTGCTCTCTTTCAAAGAATAGGGAGCCATGGCTCTTGAAAACAGAGCTCTTGGGGTCAAGCAGGGCAGTGACTGTCACCAAAGGTACTGAGAAAAGTGTCCTGAGGGAGCTGTGTTAATGGCAAAGGAACATCCAATCTACTTACTCATTTCTGTAGCATCTACAGCTGGCCTCACACTCACTCAGCCACTGAGAATAACCCTGAACTCCCAATCCTCCTACATCCACCTCCTCAGTGCTGGGAGGCAGGTATGTGTGGGGGCAGTTCTCACAGCCAGAGTCCAGTAGAGCAGAGCCACTTTGAACCCGAGACCTACTGAGCATTTGCTCGAAGGGACGGAAGGTGTTCGGTGAATCGCTCCTGAGACCATGGCTCAGATTTCAGCCCAGACCCCTCACAGCTGCCCCTGCAGGAGATGTGTGCTCTATCAGGCAGACACTGCCTCCAACTCCCAGCATTCTAGCTGGATCTTACACACAGTCATCTGACCACAAGCCAGGCATGCCACGCTCCATATAATAAAAGGGGTGGTTTGCCCCCTCCTCACTCTCTTGTTCCCTCCTCACTCTTTGTTCCCTTCTTCCTTCTTCTTCTCCCCTCTCGTTCTTACTCTTACCCTCTTGCTCTCTCTCTCCCCTCTTTGCTCTCTCTCTCTCTTCTTCACTCTCTTGTTTTCTTCTTCCCCTCTCGCTCTTGCTTCCCCTCTTTCTTGCTTGCTTTCTCTCTCTTTGCTCTCTCTCTCCTCTCTGCTCTTTGTTCTCTTCTCTTCTCCCTCCTCTCCTTTCTCTCTCTCTCTCCTTCCTCTCCTTTCTTTCTCTCTACTCAACTAGCATATTTCCCCTTCCTACAATAAAATAACTGTTCATACATTGCCTCCTTTTTAATTAAGGTGCCGTGCAGTAAACAGGCCAGCCCCCAGGAGGAGAGAGAGAGACCTGGGCCTCACCACCAGGCCCACAGCTGCCCTAGGAGGGAGAGAGAGGCCTGGGCCTCAGCACCAGGCCCCCCCTCCCACCACTTATTGAGACAACAGGTATGGGCAGCCACCATCAGTTTAAGTAGCATTTATTGGGACTGGAGAGACGGGCTCAGTGGTTAAGTGTTTTTTTGTTTGTTTGTTTGTTTTTTACCACACACTGCCTGCTTTATTTACATACAGAAAGAGTTCCATAGCACAACTGCTCCATCCCACTTGGCCTCTCATCTAAACCCTCCTGGATACCCAGCCCTACCCCACTTCCCTCCATCTCTGACACTTCAAGATACACTCACAGAAACATCTGGAACTAGTGCCTGATAACCCGATTACCTTCAGAGTCCTGGGTAAAGAGCATGTGTGACTGCAGATGTAACTGAGTAGGCCCATCTTGGCCCTGAGCCTGAGGGCTGTCAGGTAACTGTCCTGAGCCTTGATTCCTAGCATTGGTTACACCTTGGAAAGGCACTTTTGTGTTGTGGGCCATGACTTGTTGGCCTTGGGAATCCTCAGTGAAAAGCTGACTCCAGGAATTCCTGTCACTCCTTTCACTGTCCCAGGAAAATACAGAAAGAGGACAAGGGCTTTTTGTCACCAATGGTGTTTTTTTCCTACTGCTGGTTCCAAACCTTCCAGAGGTTCCTCTTCCAGAGGTTCTGAGTTCAATTCCCAGCAACCACATGGTGGCTCGCAACGATCTGTAATGAGATTTGATGCCCTCTTCTGGGGTGTCTGAAGATAAATAAATTAAAACTTTTTTTTTTTCTTTTTCTTTTTTCTTTCTTTCTTTTTTTTTTTTTCTGAGACAGGGTTTCTCTGTGTAGCCCTGGCTGTCCTGGAACTCACTCTGTAGACCAGGCTGGCCTCGAACTCAGAAATCTGCCTGCCTCTGCCTCCCAAGTGCTGGGATCAAAGGTGTACGCCACCACTGCCCAGCAATTAAAATCTTTTCTAAAAGAAGCATTTATTGACCCCTACTGTGCACAAGGTCCAAGTTGGATGAATGAAATGGTGACAACAGCTGCCTGGAGTCTGTTGTGTGCCCCACTCTCCCCAGCTATAAACCAGGAAGGAGTAACAGTCGTTTTGTGGTATGTGTTGCACAAAGCTGTAATCTCAACATTTAGGAGGCAGAAGCAGGAGGATCTTTGTGAATTAGAGGCCATCACAAGCCTCTAATCCAGGCCAGGCAGTTTACAGGATGAGACCCTGTGTCCAAAAATTAAAAAAAAAAAATTTTTTTTAAAGTTGTCTTGGCTCAAAGGTGAGAGTTCTTCGAGGAAACAGAAAAGGGTCCAGACAACCAGACTACAGTCAACAGCAGGATGTGGCCAGGGCAGGCAGTAAGTGTGAGTCACTAGAAGGGGTTGGCAACGGAGGCCTGGACATAGCCTTAAAACTATCAGAGCCACGGGACAGTGGTGGCACATGCTTTGAATCCCAGCACTCCAGAGGCAGAGGCATGAGGATCTCTGAGTTCAAGGCCAGCCTGTTCTGTAGAGCAAATTACAGGACAGCCAGGGCTACAGAGAAACCCTGTATAGGGGGAAGGGCCTAGAGAGATGGCACAGCAGTTAAGAGTGGTTCTCTCTCATTTCAATAATTTATTTATTTTTATTTTATGTGCATTTGTGTTTTGTCTGCATGTCTGCCTGTCTGGGTGTTGGATCCACAGAGTTACAGTTGTGAGCAGCCACATGAGTGGTGGGAATTGATCCTGGATGCTTTGGAAAAGTAGTCAGTGCTCTAAACTGCTGAGCCATCTCTCCAGCCCCGCTGCCTGCTTTTCCAGAGGAACTGGGTTTGTTTGATTCCCAGTATCCTCAGGGAAGCTCACAACCTTCTAGAACTCTAGTTCCAGGGACCTCGATGATGCCCTCTTCTGGGCTCCACAGGTTCCTGCATGCATGTGGTGCTCATGACAAACAGCCATAAATAAAAAGTAGCCAGGACTGGGCGTTGGTAGTGTATGCCTTTGAACCCAGCATCTGGCCAGAGCTATGCTACGAGCTGGGTCAGTGACTAAATGCTAGTCTGGACTCAGAGCTGGGGCTCAATGGTATAAGGCTAGTTTGGCATGCAGAAGCCTCAGCCCTAAGGAGGGAGAGGCAGAAGGATCAGGAGTTCAGGAGGAGCTTCAGCTACAGAAAGAATCTGAGGCCAGCCTAGGTCCCCGATGATGCATTATAATGCTGCTGACCGCATGTGTAGGAATGTTACATTTGACGCTGTCATCTGAGTTCACTAAGAGTTTTCCATGTAGTTTAAAAAGTCTCATGCAAAGTATGGTAGGGGCTGTGACCAGTGAGAAAATTATGTCTGCTTTCCTCCTTCTCCCTCTCTCTCCTCCTCTCTCCAGGGTCTCACCATGTAGCTGATCTAGAACTCACTCTGTAGACTAGGCTGGTCTTGAACTCAGAAATCCACCTGCCTCTGGCTCCCAAGTGCTGGGATTAAAGGCGTGCGCCACCACTGCCCAGCACTACTCATCTTTATTTGTGCGTGTGGGTGCATGAAGGTGCATGCATGTGTGTGTGTGTGTGTGTGCATGGAAAAAAGAGGACAATGGTGGGAATCTATTCTATCTTTCCATTATGTGGGCGGGTCCCAGAGATCCAGGGTTTGTCTGCAGAAGCCTTTACCAGAGCTGTCTTGTCAGCTCCTGAATGCCCTTCTCCATGTAAGAGTTTCCATTTATAGGCGTTTGTTGGAGCCTCGGTCCCAGCAGAAGGGAGCCAGCATCTGAACCAAAAATCACATTACAGCGTGTGAAGACAGCCTTAGGCCTGCTGCTCACACGGTGCCAGGTGCCAGTGTGGGCAAACACAGCAGGGCGTGTGAAATGCTGCACTTCCCTCTGCCTGCAGTGGTGGCAGCACAGGCCTCTCCTCCTAGTACTTGAGAGGCTGAGGCAGGAGAATGGCTCTGACTTCTGGATCAGCCTGAACTGCTTAAGGGGAATCAGTCTCAACAGAAGCAAAACAGCGCCAGAGAGTCGGCTCAGTGCTTAAGAGCTCGGGTTATTCTTGCAGAGTATCTGGGCTCAATTCCCATTGCCCACAGGGCAGCTCACAACTGTCTGTAACTCTAGTTCCAGGGGATCCAACACCCTCACACAGACATACATGCAGGTGAAACACCAATGTGCTGAAATGAAAATAAATAAAATAAACAAAACAATGTAAGATAATAGTGAGACACACATTTAATCACAGCACTTGGGAGGCAGATCTCTGAGGCAGGTGGATATGAATTCAAGGCCAGCCTGGTCTACAGAGTGAGTTCCAGGACAGCCAGGGCTATAAAGAGAAATCTTGTCTCAAAAACAAACAAACAAACAAAACAAGGAAGGACAACAAAACCAAAAAGAAATTAAGAAAGAAGACCACACTAGTCTCCCCCCAAGACATTTCCTAGGGTTGCTCCTTCTGTTGGGAGAAGGACACAGGCTGGCCCAGGGGCTTTTCTCAGAGGCAAGTGTATGTGAAAATGAATATTCAAAACCAAGTCAGCGTCTTAGTGTAGAGGATCGGGTGCTATACTGCAGGGAAAAGGGCCAGGGCACCCGTATGCGTTGCTAGGTCAAGTCCTCACTGGAGAAAAGGCTTGGATGGGGCTGGGGAGCGGGCTGAGCAGGTTAGGTGCTTCCTGTTAAGCAGAACTGTGAGTTCAAAATCACCGAACCCACGTGGAAGAAGGAAAGAACCAACTCCTGAAAGTTACCTGTGACCTCCACACCTGAGCCACGGCAAGTACGCGTGCACACAACGCAGGCACGCACGCGCGAGCACACACACACATACACACACGCACGCACGTACACAGAACACACATGCACGCACACACACATATACACATGAGAACACACACCTACATGCTCACACATGCGCGCACACTAAGTATTTTAAAACCTTGAAAAAAATATATATGTATATATATATATGAGGAAAACTTCCTTGAGGGTGAGGACAGTTGGTTTGCACATGTCCGTTCAAAGCCCCAGCACCACAAAGCAAGGTGGGCATAGTTGGGTGTGCAGTGTGAGTACACATAGACCCTAGCGAGCTTTTAGCCCAGTGTGAAAGCAATTGAGGCAGACACTCATCTCTCCCCCTACATTCTGGCTCAACACATACATCATATCAGTTGTGGGGAGCTCCTAAGTATTGATGCACAAATTCAAAAGGAATCTTAGCTCTCTCTGCATGGTGGTGGACGCATGTCCCAGCTTCCCAGCACCTGGGAGGCAGAGATCGGAAGGCTGCTGAGACCCTAACCTGTTTGAGATGTATCTCAAACTCCAATCCAGCCTAGGCTACAGAGTGAAATCCCAGACTGGGGTTGAGGACCCAGCTCAGCAGTAGAAGAGAAGCTAGTGAGAAGCTGGAGGCGTGGTCAGGGTAGAGCCCCTGCCTAGAATCCTCCAGTGAGGAACTGGGGGCGTGGCCAGGGTGGAGCCCCGCCCAGAATCCGCCAGTAAAAGGAGGCGTGGTCAGGGTGGAGGGCCACCTAGGATTCCCCAGTGAGGGGTGGGGGCGTGGTCAGGGGGTAGAACCCGGTCTACGGTCCAGGCCCTGGATTCTGTAGCCAGCACTAAAGACACACGTGAAAATCATTTTAAATTGAGTGAGGAAAAAAAAAATTGCTATAAAGCAATTTCTGGCAGGATTTCAAAGGATTCTGGTGAGAGTGGGCCTGAGGGGCTGGGCAGAGCTTTAAATGCCATCTTGAGACATAGCATTCCGGAACCCTAATGCTCTGTGCCTCACACAGGTCACCTGCTGGAGAGAGATCTGCTGTGAGGACCGAAGGCTGGGGCTCCAGCCTGACCCGGGGCTTCTGAGACTCTGCCTGGCTCACAGCTTCTGTCATTCAAAGGAAAATGCAACCCTCCACACTTAGTATGCACCAAGTGGATGCATTTATTGTTTTCTATTTTTAGATGCTCTCAGTTCCCCACCACAGCTGGCTAGATTCATCAAGGGGTTGAGGAGCTCTGGTGGAGATTGGGCGGGGGTTGGAGGGCACAGCCATGCCATTAGAAGAAGAGTACTTGAATTTAGACGCACCTCGGGTACTGCAGAGCCAAGTACACAGCACACACCTTCAATTGTTGGGGTTTGTTCCCCACCAATGTCCCAATTTCCAGCCCCTCCAGTAGAGCTTCTCACCCCCGACCTTAAAAGAACGCCCAGCATCCTAGCATTCCCCTGTCTGTTCCCACATTCTAAAGGACCCTTCCGAGGCTTTGCAACTCCTACTCGACCTGTAAAACCCTGTGCCTTTGGATCCAGCCTCATCCCCATCTCAGCTCCAGGTGTCCTGGTTCCGCGGTACGGGTTCCTGTCCCTGCAGCGTGGAGGGGACGGTTTCGGAAGCTCCCTGTCATGAAGACCTCTCTCTGCGACCCCCACTCACCTCCACGAAATAAAAGCAAGGCAGGAGCGTCATGCTGTCCTTCGGCGTTTTATTCTTCTCCTTCATAGTAATCATGGTGACGCTGGAGCTGTAGGCCGAGGTTGCAGGGGGACAAAGGCAGGCTGGAGACTAGGAGGTGCGCAGATGGGAGTCTCCAGGTGGGGAGATAAGGGCTAGCCAGGAGGGCTTGGGGAAACTGAGGCTGGAGCGGGGGTTGGGGGGGGCTTGGGGAAGGGAGATGCTGGAGCCCCCGCGCGCGCACGCGGCTCGCTCACCTGGCGAGAGCAAGGAGGGCAGAGTCCGCTGCAGAGCGCGGACACAAAGCCAGGGTCCCCGCGTGGGAGGGACGCGAGGCCCGGGCGCGGTGCGCGGCGCGCGGGCTCTTTGTCTGCGCGTTCTGCAGCCGCTCGGCCCCGCCCCAACCCCGCCCCCGGCTCGGACGCCTCCGCCTCCCACTCTGCGGGTCTCGGGGTCTCCGGCCCTGGGCGGGGATCTCAATCTGGGTCTCGTCCCTGCCGCTTGCGCGGGCCTTCTGTGCGCCCTGCGCGAGCACGGTTGGTCTCGGGGACCTAGGAGCGCGCAGCGGGGTGTGGGGAAGGCGAGATCTCGCGGCCCGCGCCCCGAGTTGGCTCCCTGCGTCTCACGGTCGCCGATTCCTCGGCCCCCACGTCTTCCGTGCCCGCGGCTCGCTGGAGTCCGTTTCCATGGTGAGGTCCCTGGGCGCCTGAGCGAAAGGAGACAAAGACAGGGGTGGAGGGGCTGTCCTCTACCTCTCTCCCCCTCGTCCCCGTTCCACCTCTCCTCTGTCCAACCACCAGACCCACCTCACCCTCCTGACCCTGGGCAGCTGGTGTCTTGAGGATAAAGGATTGTAATGTGCACTTATGTAGCGCTTGCTGTTTGCAAGAGTTTCCCCTCTACAGAGGCAGCCCTGTAAATGTACCCACTGGTTGACCCCACCCCATCCTGGATGGGACAAACTGAGGCCCTACACTCACTATCTGTTGAGCGCTTACTGTATACCAGGCCCTTAACAAACACTTGTGACTACGCTGAGAAGTGGGACTTAAGCTGACAGACCCTCCAGTTCTCTGTTTGAGTGTGGTGGTACACAGCTGACATCTCAGTCAGTATTCAAGAGGCTGAATGTGGAGGATTGCTATAAGTTCCAGCCCAGCCTGGACTACACAGTGAGACTCTGTCTTAAAATAATTAAAAAGGGGGTGGTGGCGAGGCTAGAGAGATGGCTCAGTCTGTGAAGCACTTGTGCTGCAGGCATGAGGACCTGAGTTCAAATCCCTAGGCCCTGGGTACAGGAGGAGGGCAGGATCTCCAGCCACCATCTCACCTAAGCAGCAAGCACCAAGCCAAGGAGAGACCCTGTCCCAAAAGGTCAGGTAAAGCTAGGGTTGGTCTTGGGAACCAAGGAGCCTGCTTGTGATCATTTCTCTCTCTGTGAGACAAGCAGAGGGATTCCATGAGGTCAGCCTGCATAGTGAGACCCTCTTCCAAAAAACAAAACCCGCAGGGCGATGGTGGCGCACGCTTTTAATCCCAGCACTTGGCAGGCAGAGGCAGCCAGATTTCTGAGTTTGAGGCCAGCCTAGTCTACAGAGTGAGTTCCAGGACATCCAGGGCTATACAGAGAAACCCTGTCTTGAAAAAACAAAAACAAAAACAAAAAACAAAACCAAAGAGGGCATTTGAAAGAATCCATGAGGGGCTGATGAGATGGCTTAGCAGTTAAGAGCACCAACTGCTCTTCTGAAGGTCCTGAGTTCAAATCCCAGCAACCACATCATGGCTCACAACCATCTGTAATGAGATCTGATGTCCTCTTCTGGTGTGTCTGAAGAGAGCTACAGTGTACTTGCATGTAATAAATAAATAAATCTAAAAAGAGAAAGAAAGAAAGAATCCATGAGCATGCAGGCACTGCATGGCACACATATAAAAAAATATTGTGTGTTTATTCTCGTTTGTCTCAGTGTTTTTCCAAAACTGACTCCTGTTTTCCCAGGCTCTACCTCAACCTCATGTTTTCAGAGTTTCCTTGTCGGAACAGCAAGCTCCCCAGGCCTGGCAGCCATACACAGCAAATGTTCCTGCCGTACAGAGACACGCAGCACAAAAGGAATAGCAAAGAGGAGCTGGGCGTGGTAGTATGTGTACAGCTTTGAGGCACTTGAGGCAGGAGAATTGCTATGAGCTTCAATACAACCTGGCTTATAGAGTGAGACTGTGACTCAAAACAAAAACAGAAATAGTTGGTGTGGTGGTCCAAGCATGTCATTCCAGCACTCTGAGAGATGAGGCAAAATTACTGTGGGTTTCAGGCTAGCCCGAACTACATTGTTTCAGGCTAGCCTGGGCTACATAGTGAATTCTAGGACTGCCAAAGACCAGCTACATAGTGTAGACCAGGCTGACCTCGAACTCAGAAATCCACCTGCCTCTGCCTCCCAAGTGCTGGGATTAAAGGTGTGCACCGCCGCCCGGCAATAAATAAGTCTTAAAACAAACAAACAAACCACTACCACAACAACAAACAACCAAAAAAAAAGAAAGAAAGAAAGAAAGAAAATTTACAAGGTCATCCTCAGCTCCATAGGGAACTTGAGGCCAACCTGGGCTACATGAGACCTTGTCTCAAAATGGTTAGAAGAATAAACAGGTCTCAGAGGTGCACTTAGCCCTGACCAGGACATAACCCACATCATGGTTCCTGAGCCTAGCATTAGGCAGAACCAGATATAGAAGTGCATTGTCCTTAAAGAGCAGGGGATGCTGGGAACTATACCACCCAGGGAACCCTGAACTCCACAAAAGCTGCTGGGGACTCAGGGTCATGATCTCAAGCAGGAAGGGGTAGAGGAGGCATTGCTGATGGACCATTGCTCTGAACCAACCCCGGGTCCAGAGTCATGCAGCCGTTGTGTTGTGTAACAAATCTGGGAACAGAGAGGCAAGTCCCGGAAGCCTGTGGATCTCTGCCAGCAAGGCCTCATTTCAAAATGAAACCACACAACCTTTTCTTTCTTTCTTTTCGTTTTTTTTTCCAGTCCACCATGTCTGTGGTTTCTTTCTCTTCATGTGGTTTATTCTCTTAACTTAATGAATTTCCTTCTTTATTTATGAGCCACTGAAATGGCTCAGTGGGGAAAAGCGCTTGCAGCCAAACCCGAGGGTCTCCATTCAGTCCTGGGGACTCACACAGTGGAAGGAGAGAACTGACTCTTGACAGATGTCCTCTGACCCATCCCATCATGCAGACACACATGCACACACAGATAAGTAAGTGCATATAGGAATGAATGAATTAATTTTGTACTACTGGGATGGAACCCAGGGCCTTATGCATAATAGGCAAGTGCTCAATACTTAGCTATATCCTAGTGTCCTATGGGTTTAGACTTTATTTATTTATTTATTTATGTTTGAGACAGGGTTTCTCTGTGTAGCCCTGGCTGTACTGAAACTTGCTCTCTGTAGACCAGGCTGGCCTCAAACTCACAGAGATCCTCTTGCTTCTGTCTCTTGAGTGCTGGGATTAAAGGTGTGTGCCACCACTGCTGTGCTAGACTATTTTATAGTGAATGAGTATATTTGCTCTGTGATCCCGGTACAGAGGCAGGAGGAAGTGGAGGCAGG
>JADRCD010183469.1:0-11193 GCA_019843815.1 Montemys delectorum
AACCAACCAACCAACCAACCAACCAACCAACCAACCAACCAACCAACCAACCAACCAACCAACCAGCCAGCCAACCAGCCTCCTTCTAGTCCGTACTTTCACTGCTATCACAGATCTGCACCCCACTGCCCACCCAGCAGCTCCTCCTGGCTCCCACCTGGGACACCCAGGTGAGACACCCACACCAATTCCCCAGACTGCTGGGACCCCAGCAAGCTCAGCGGATGTGAGCTCTGCCCCATTCTACAGGAGCTCCATCTTCCTTTCAGTCTACATCTGTCTTAAGGGGTTTCCATTGCTGTGAAGAGACAACCTAACCAAGGCAACTCTTATAAAGAACATTTAAGCGGGGCTAGCTTACAGGTTCAGAAATTCAGTCCATTATCTTCAAGGCAGGATGTCTGGTAGTGTTTAGGCAGGCGTAGCGCTGGAGATGGAGCTGAGAGTTCTGCATCTTGTTTTGAAGGGAACCAGAAGACTGCCTCCTAAAGCAGCTCAGCCGTACAGTGACACACTTCCTCCAGGAAGGCCGCACCTCCTAATAGTGCCACTCCCTGGGTCAAGCATATTCAAACCACTGTAACTCCTGTATCTACAATCACAGATCTGCACCCCACTGCCCACCCCACAGCTCTGCATACTTCCCAGGCGATTTGCTCCCACTCAAGACACCCAGATGAGAGAGACACATTCACACACCAATCCCAGGCCTGCAGGGATCCCAGCAAGCCCAGCAGCTGTGAGCTCTGCTATATGCTTTCAGAGCTCCATTTTCCTTTTGTAGCTCCATCTTCCTTCCAGTCCACACCTCTACCTGAAATCTTGGATTGGCATCCCACTAGCCAGCCCACGGCTCTGCCTGCATCCTGGGAGGCTGACTTCCACCTGAGACACGCAGTACAATCCCTCGTCTGGTCCACACCTCTACCTACAGTCAAGGATCTGCACCCCACATCACAGTCTATAGCTCTGCCTGCCTTTTGAGAGGCCTGCTGCCATCTGAGACAACCAGTCCCAGAGGCTTGCTACTGCCAGGGACTAGCAGGCCAGCCAAAGAGACTAAAGAGAAGCTCAAAAAGATAATCAACAGAAGCCAGTGCAATAGGACCCCATCAGAGCCCAGCTTTCCTACTACAGCCAGCCCTGGATATCCTAACATACCTGACTAAGTGTTAAGACTATGACCTTAAATCTCATCTAACAAAGACAGAAGCCTTTAAAGAGGATATAACTACGTCCCTTAAAGAAATACAGGTGCCGGGTGGTGGTGGCGCACGCCTTTGATCCCAGCACTTGGGAGGCAGAGGCAGGAGGATTTCTGAGTTGGAGGCCAGCCTGGTCTACAGAGTGAGTTCCAGGACAGCCAGGGCTACACAGAGAAACCCTGTCTCAAAAAACCAAATCCATCAAGATGATGACTCAATTCTGAACATGTGTTTTTCTTTGAGAAAATCAGCAAGATAGACAAACCCTTGGCTAAACTAACTAAAAGGCACAAAGGCAGTGTTCAAATTAACAAAATCTGAAATGATAGGGGAGACATAACAACGGAAACTGAGGAAGTTAAAAAAAATCATTAGAACTTAACTACAAAAGCCTATATTCTACAAAATTAGAAAATCTAAATGAAACGGGTGATTTTTCTAGACAGATACCACTTACCAAAGTTAAATCAAGATCTAGACAGTCCTATCAGTCCTATAACCCTAAGGAAATAGAAGCAATCATTAAATGTCTCCCAAACAAAAAAAGCCCAGGGCCAGACGGTTTTAGTACAGACTTCTACCGGACTTCAAAGAAGAGCTAATACCAATCCTCTTCAAATTATTTCACAAAAGAGAAATAGAAGGAACACTGCTAAACTCACTCTATGAGGCCACAGTAACCATGACACCTAAATCACACAAGGACTCAACAAAGAAGGAGAATTTCAGACTGATTTCACTTATTGAAAACTTACATTGAAGCATAAAATACTCAATAAAATTCTCACAACTGAGTCTAAGAACACATCAAAAACATCATTCACCACAATCAAGTAGGCTTCATTCCAGGGAAGTGGGGATGGCTCAATATACAAAAATCTATCAACCTAATCTACTATATAAACAAGTCGAAAGAAAAAAAAATTACATGATCATCTCAGATGCTGAATAAACCTTTGACAAAAACGCAACACCCCTTCATGTTAAAAGTCTTGGAGAGAGCAGGGATACGAGGCCCATACCTAAACATAATAAAAGCAATATACAGCAAGCCAATAGCCAACATTAAATTAAATGGAGAGAAACTTGAAGCAATGCCTCTAAAATCAGGGACAAGGCTGTCCACTCTCTCCCTATCTACTCAATATAGTACTTGAAGTTCTAGCCAGAGCAATAGGACAACAAAAGAAGATCAAGGGAATACAAATTGGAAAGGAAGAAGTCAGGTATCACTATCCAGGGACAATATGGTACTATACATAAGCAACCCCTAAAATTCCACCAGAAAACTCCTCCAGCTGATAAACAACTTCAGTAAAGTGGCTGGATACAAAATTAATTCAAAGAAATCAGTAGCCCTTCTTTTTTTTGTTTTTGTTTTTGTTTTGCTTTTTCTCTGTACAGCCCTGGCTGTCCTGGAGCTCACTTTGTAGACCAGGCTGCCTGGTCACTTTGTAGACTCAGAAATCGGCTTGCCTCTGCCTCCCAAGTGCTGGGACTAAAGGCGTGCATCACCATCGCCCGGCAGTAGCCCTTCTTTATACAAATAATAAACAGGCTGAGAAAGAAATCAGGGAAAATGCTCTTCACAATAGCCACAAATCATATAAAATATCTAACCAAGCTCTAATCAAGCAACTAAAAGACTATGACAAGAACTTCAAGCCCCTGAAGAAAGAGATGGAAAGATCCCCCATACTCATGGGTCCGCAGGATTAAAATAGTGAAAATGGACAGCTTATCAAAATCAATCTAAAGGTTTAATACAATCCCCATCAAAATACCAACACAATTCTTTACAGACCTTGAAAGAGACATTCTCAACTTCATATGGAAAAACAAAAAACCCAGGATAGTTAGATCAACTCTGAAAAACAAAAGAACTTCTGGAGGAATCACTATCCCTGATCTTAAGCTATACTACAGAGCAATAGTGATAAAAAAAACTGCATGGTATTGGTCTAGAAACAGACAGGTTGATCAATGGAATTGAATAGAAGATCTGGAAATAAACCCACACGCCTATGGATACTTGATTGTTGACAAAGAAGCCAAACCATACAATGGAAAAAAAACATTTTCAACAAATTGTGGTGGTCTAACTGGATGTCTGCATTATAAGAGTGCAAATAGATCCATATTTATCATCCTGCACAAAATTCAAGTCCATTTGATTCAAGGATCTCAACATCTGGATACACTAAATCTAAAAGAAGAGAAAGTTGAAAATACCCTTGAATGAATTGTTACAGGAGACAATTTCCTGAACAGAACACCAATGGCTTAGGATCTCAAATCAGTAATTAATAAATAGGACCCCTTGAAAATGAAAAGCTTCTGTAAGGCAAAGGACACTGTCAGTAGGACAAAATGGCAGCCTACAGATTGGGAAAAGATCTTCCCCAACCCTACATCTGACAGGTGGCTAAAATGCAAAATATATAAAGAATTCAAGAAGTTAGACTCCTACAAACCAAATAATCCAGTTAAAGTGGGGTTCAGAGCTAAACAGAGAATTCTCAACAGGGATCTCAAATGACTGAGAAGCTCTTAAAGAAATGCTCAACATCCTTAGTCACCAGGAAAATGCAAATCAAAACAAACCTGAGATTCCACCTTACACCAATCAGAATGGCTAAGATAAAAAATTCAAGTGACAGCACATGCTGTCAGGATGTGGAGGATGTGGAGAAAGGGGAACACTCCTTTACTGCTGGTGGGATTGTAAATTTGTACATTCATTCTGGAAATCAATCTGTAGTTTTCTCAGAAAATTGGGAATAGTTCTATCTTAAGAACCGGCTACACTGCTCCTGCACATATACCCAAGGATGCTCCATCATACTACAAGGACATGTGTTCCAATATGTTCATAGTAGTTTTATTTGTAATACCAGAAACTGGAATCAACCCAGATGTCCCTCAGCTGAAGAATGGATACAGAAAATGTGGTTTATTTATACAATAGAGTACTATTCAGCTATTAAAAACAAGGATATCATAAATTTTGCAGGTAAATGGATAGAACTAGAAAATATCATCCTGAGTGAGGTATCCCAGTCCCAAAAGGACATGTGTGATATGTACTCACTTATAAGTGAATATTAGCCATAAAATACAGGATATCTATGATATACTCCATGGACCCAAAGATGCTAAACAAAAATGAAAGTCCAAGCAAGGATGCTTTAATCTCACTTAGAAGGGGTAATAAAACAGCCATAGGAGACAGAAGGAGGGAGGAAATTGGATGGGAGAGGGGGGAGGAAGAGTGGAGTGGGGGGGGGATTAGGATCAGGTGTGGGAGAGACAGGAGAGAGGCCCAGAGGGCCAGGAGAATGAATGGAAATCTGTGAGGGGGGGGAGGTTGAGGTTGAGGTATGTGGGGGGAATCTCTAGAAAGTCACAGGGACCAGGGATGGAGGAGTCTCCCAGGAGTCAATGCAGATGAATGTAGCCGAGATGCCTAACAGTGGGACATGGAACCTGAAGAGGTCACCTGCCTATAGCCAGGCAGGACCCCTAGTGGAGAGATAACGACACCAGCCCACCCATAAAACTTTTGACCCCAAATTTGTCCTGTCTAAAAGAAATACAGGGACAAAGATGAAGCTGAGATTGAAGGAATGGCCATCCAATATCCAGCCCAACTTGAAACCCACCCCATGGGTAAGCACCAATCCCTGACGCTATTAACGATACTGTTATGCTTGCATCAGGGGTCCAGCATAATTATCCTCTGAGAGGCTCTACCTAGCAGCTGACAGATACCCACAGCCAAACACTGGATGGAGGTCGGGGACTCTTATGGAAGAGTTGGGGGAAGGATTGAAGGCCCTGAAGGAGATAGGGACCCCACAGGAGGAACAACAGAGTACCTGGATCCCTCGGAGCTCTCAGAGACTGAGCCACCAACCAAAGGGCATACGCTGGGGACCTACAGCACATATGTAGCAGATGTGCAGCTCAGTCTCCATGTGAGTCTTCCAACAACTGAAGCGGAGGCTGTACCTAAAGCTGTTGCTTGACTGTGGAGTCCTTTCCCCAAGAGGTCAGTGGGAGAGGCTGAGCCTAATGCTGCAAAGACATGATACGCCAGGGTAGGGGGATACCCAGAGGGGGGCCCCACCCTCTCAGAGGAAAAGGGGAGGGGAGGAGGTACTCTGTGAGGGTAACTGTTTGGGATATAAATAAATAAATTAACTAATCAAAAAAAGAAAGAAAAAAAGAAAAAAAAACAGATTTCAAACAGAGAGATAGGTCAGGGGGTAAAGGTACTTGCTACTAACTCTGATGACCTGAGCTCAATCTTCGGGACTATCTATTGGAAGGAGAGAACCAACTGCCTTGAGCTGTCCTTTGACCTTTCCACATACACTGTCAGGGCACCCATGCTCCCACAGGTACTACACAAATAAATGTGAAAACAAGAAACAAATACGCTTTTTAGAACATTAATCTCCCAATTTATTTTAGCACCTGAACACACACACATACACTCAGACAAATAAATAAATAAATAAACATTCACAAAGAGAAATTTGGATATAGCAGAGAGAAGATCATAAAGAGATACAATTGGAAATTATGCTGTGTCTAAAAACCAAGGAAAGCTGGACACTTCGTTGGTGGAAGCCAGGAGAGAGATGTGAAAGCTCCTGTCCAGAACTTTAAGAAGCAACATTTTGTTAATACTTTTAGACTTCCAGTGTTTGGGATTGCGACAGTGACGTTTTTGTTTGTTTAAACCACCTAACTTGTAGTTCTTCATTATAGTCTCAGAAAGCTAATAGAGCCTTCTTCCAGGGATGACAAACTACAGTGTTTTAAATACTTCTGCACAGGCAGCAGAAGAGTATTTTACTCTCTAGGGCCCCAGTCAACTGAGGTGTGGGGGCCACTCCCACAGAAGTTCCCTAATATAGCCAGAGAGAGATGTTTGTTCAAATACAACAAACCTAGCTTTGTAACATGCAGCGTGGCTCATGCACACATGCACCTCGCTCACAACACTGCATACATTTATCCCTGCCTTTGGTTTTCTTGCATTTCCATGTTTGCAGTTGAAGTTTCAATAGTCTTTTTTACTTTTTTTCTTTTCTGCAGTCCACAGCAGAGCAGGTCCTATGCTTGTTAGCTTTAAAGTTTGTTCACGTGTTAGAACCACACATTTGTCCTAGAGAGATATAGATTATTGTTGAGACTCTCCTGGGAAGTACTTCTTACAAAAAAAATCTGGAAGGTGGAGAGTGAGTCCCTGCAGCCATTTTTCAAAGGCCATTCTGAAGCGGCTGTCAGAGCAGACTTTCCCTGGGGACTCAGCAGCTGTGACAGACAGGAGTGCAGATAGGTGCCACTTCTGGAGTGGGGAGAACCTCATGCAGAACAGTGTGGAACTCACCAGAAGTTCTTTTATGTCAAAGGTTTGTCAGGATCCAGCTTTATAAATAAGGCTAAAACAAAAGAACAGATAATTTTAAGTCAACTATTTTCCATTTGATAAAACCAAGCAGGGAGACGCAGAAAGGCATTCCTTGAATCTCTATCTTTCTACTCTCACTTCTTAGAAAGCTTAAGAAACAACTTTTGGCTGCTGGTGGTAGCATACACACTTAATACCAGCACACAGGAGGCAAAGGCAGGGGGATCTTTGTGAGTTTAAGGTGACCCTGGTTTCTATAGTAAGTTCTAGCCCATGGAGGGCTACACAGTGAAAGCCCATCTCAAAAATAAATTAATGTTTGACTTTTGAATCATTACCTTCCCTCACCTCTACCATGTCTTCCACTACTTCATGATTCATTAATACTTCTATTAAGAGGTAGGTAGCCTGAACCAACTGATAAGGAAAGGTTTAGTGAGTATCCTAATAAACTTTTGTCAACCTGTCAGCCTTGGCACCTGAGAAAGGAGTCTCAATTGAGGGATTGCCTCTATCAGATTGGTCTGTGGGAGCACAAGGTTCTGGGCTAAGAAGACTAGGCATGAGCCTGCTCACTGAAGCAGTGTACTCCATGGGACACTGCCCCAAGTTCTTACCTGGACATCCCTCAGTGGTGGACTGTGACCTGAAGTGTGAGCTAAAATAAATCTTTTCTTTCTTTAAACTGAATTTGGTTAGGACATTTTATCACAGCAACAGAAGCAATCTAGAATAGAAAGACTTGGATTACAAGCTTACAGCTTGGAATGGAGCTACAAAATGACGTGGATTCAGATCATTAATGCCAGTTTTCCACTGATGTGAGTCTATGCTTTGCTCATTTTTTTTTTTTCAATTGAAAATGAGGTTGGGATGCACCTATCCTGGAACCATAGCAACCTCCTATGTTGCTATGAGATACAGTCCTGGAATCGGATAATAGGATATCTCATTTCCAATTCTGATGGATATTGGCAAATAGACCTTTCATTAGCAATCTATAAGAATGCCTCTAGCCACAAATCTGGGATTGTAGCTCAGTGTTCCTGCCTAATGCCTAGCATGTACAAAGCCTGGGGGTTTGATCAAGCACTGAAATATACCCCATCAGCAAAACCAAACCAAACCAACCAACCTAAGCCAGGTGTGGTGTGGTGATTCAAGTCTATAACTCAGGTACTCAGAAGTAGAGGCAGAGGATCAGAAATTCAGGGTTATTCTTTGCCACGTAGCAATTTCAGGGCCACTCCAGGCTACGCAAAATCTTGTCTCAAACAATAAACAGTCCAATTAAAACCCAACTCAAAAACATTTAACTTGTTCTATGCATGGCATGAAAGTCAACAATTTCTGTGCGTTAAGCAATGACAGCAAACAACCTCCGAGAGAGACACTGGCAGCTCCATACCTGTTGCCTCCGTGTGTAAAGTCTTCTCATCAATACTTTGGATAGTACAGGAAATAAAAAGTTTCCTTCCTTCAATTTTTTGAAGTTGGCTATTTACCACAACAACAGAAAGAAGGGGGATAGGTCTGCAGAAAGGAGAAAAACATTTTTTTTTTTTATTAAATCTATGTAATACCAGAAGATTATCAGGCGCACAACAGAGTGGAGAGCCATACCCAATGCCAGTGAGCGGTGACTGTCTTTGCTAGAACATTCCTTACAGCTCCGACACCAAGAGTTTCTCCTGCTTCCTTTCTCCTTCACTACTGCCTGCATGGAGTACATGCATGTTGTCCCAGACTGGGCTTCTAAGCCTTCAGTTCAAAGAGATCACTAGGGTTTCCAGCTCTGTTGTGGGACATATTTTCCCATTAGGAGATCCAGAACCTAGTCTGATGCCAGCAACAGGAAGATAGGAAAACAGGCCACGAAGTAGCCCTTGTCAGCTTCTCTGCTCTTGTCAACATTTCTCGGGCCAGTTAGATGGCTCAGTAGGTGAAAACTTTTGCAGCCAAGCCTGAGTTCAATCTCAGGGATCCACATGGTGGAAGGAGACCCTGCAAGTTGACCTCTGACCTCCACATGTATGCTGTGGCATACACGCACCCCACCGAGACTTAATGAATACATAGATGTAATTTAAATCTTTCTTGTCTTCTTCTTTCTAGAGCACTTGTCTGTCAACTGCCAGTGCTATCTGTAGGACTTGTTATGATATGTAAATATACCATAGCTGGGCTGTCCTATGTGGTACCCACATGTAGCTACTGATCACTTGACATGTGGCTACTATAAATGAGATTGAGTCTTACAGTTTATTCTGTTTTAATTAAATGTAGTTAAATTTAAGTAGCTACACGTGTCTAGTGGCTAGTCATTTGGGGAATCCTGGAGAAAGAATGGAGTATCCCAAGAAAAAGGATCTTTGAAGGGCAGAGGCTGATGGAAAAGGTAAAACATGGAAGTGTCCTGTGCTCCAACAGCACCACCATGTGGACGAAGGGATGGCCCAAGCCCAAGTGTCCCTCTGTCACCTTTTAACATTCCATCCCCACTAGCTTTTGCTGACCCCATTGATGGAGAGAGACATCGGCTTTGCTTTTCTCTTGTTGTTTACTCAAAATTTGCCAAGGTCCTGGGGACATTTTGTGTTCTTTCATTTTCTTTTTTAAAATTTCTTTTGAAAAATTTAAAATTAGGTATGTTTGTCTTTGTGATAGTATATGCAGGTTAGTGCTGTTTCCCAAAGAGGCCAGAGGAAGACACTAGATCCCCTGGAACTTCAGTTACAGGTAGTTGTAAACTCACTAATGTGGGTGCTGGGAACTGAACTCAGATCCTCAGCAGGAGTAGAAAGTGCTCAGCCTCCAACCCATCTATCCACTTCCCTTTCAAACTTCTATTTATTTATCTACTTACTTTGTGTGTGTATGTGTGTAAGGGCAGATGTGTATGTCTTATGGAGAATGTTTATAAGGGAGGTCAGAAAACGACTTTGAGAGTTGTTTTCTCCTCCCTTGCCTGGATCTACTTCAGGCTAGTTGGCCGCCACATTGCCGGCTGACTCTGGCTCTGCTCCAGTTTTAATGCAGCAGTGCTGGATTACAGATTCCTGTCATGCTCAGCTTCATTCTTTAACTATTCTGAAGCTGTTTTCTCCGTGTACCTACTATCACTTTTTTCTTTTTTGGTACAAATTGATTTTGGCTGATCTCGGTTTTCTTCCGGTTAGTTTTTGTCTCACATATCTTCCTCCTTTTACAACTTTGTGTCAGGCCAGGTATGGTGATGGACACCCTTAACCCAGCAGGAGTTCTCTGTGAGTTCAAGGCCACCCTGAACTATACATGAAATTCTAGGCCAGCCAGGGCTACATAGAGACCTTGTCTCAAAAACAAAAACAAACAAACAAAAATCTCAAAATTTTTTCTGTGTTTTTGAATGTATCACATGGTCCTCAGCTTTTTCTGTTTAATTGGATTTTGTAGCCTGTCTTCAGACTGATGTACATGTATGGACTTACTTGCCGCATTGTCTTACTTTGCCTTCTATGTAATTCACATTTTCTGATCTTTTTATTTTCCTTCTAGAGAGTTGAGGTTCTCCTCTTTTTAATTTGTACTTTTTACTGCTTCATTTATTAATTATCACTCATTTTAATCTGCTTCCTACTGAAAAATAAAAGAATTTCTGTTTGGCTGCTGTAGTGGCTATTCCTGGTTGTCAACTTGACTAAATCTGAAATGAACTACAATCCAGAATTAGAAGGCTTACCTGTGGTCCTAATCTGGAGGCTGAGAGATACAAATTTCCGACCTGAATCTTGGCTTGGAGATCTTCAGGCATAGTGGCTATGAATCCCAGAAGATTCACAGAAGATAGGAAGATCTACGAGTTCAAGGGTCATCTGGGGTTAAAGGTGTGTTGGCACACACCTTTAATCTGGGTCACACCTTTTGCTGGAGACCTATATAAGGGCACTGGAAGGAGGAAGGTGCTCTCTGCTTCGCCTGCTTGCCTTGTGGGACTGAGCAACTGCTAGATCCTTGGACTTCCATTCACAACTGCTGCTGACCTTTGTTGGGAGTTGGACTACAGACTGTAAGTCATCAATAAATCCCTTTACTATATAAAGACTACCATAAGTTCTGTGACTGTAGAGAACCCTGACTAACACAGCTGCTCTCCAGCTCTGGTACTGTTCCCATGTTTCGGCTTCTTGCTATTCTGCAGGATGCAGATACTGGCCCTGCTGTTGAGACTCGTGTTCTGCACATGTACCATTTACTTGCTCACTGTCTTCTTCCATCGTCTGTCTCTGGTCATTCTGTCATGGCTTCCCTTCTCTCTGTGCTAGTCCTCTGTATGTTCTCTGTGCATTGCCCTATTTTTCCACAACCTTTCTTAAGTTTTGGCTCAATGCAAACCACTTGAGGTAAGGACTTTGTCTCTGAGCCTCTGCTGTTGCTGTTGGGAGGGGTATTGCTAGGGCAATGGCGCCCTCTTGTGTCTGAGAGCTAATGGATGCTCCTTTGTTTTTTCTTTAATTTTCTTTTCTTTTCTTCTTTCTCCTTCCTTCCTTCCTTCCTTCCTTCCTTCCTTCCTTCCTTCCTTCCTTC
>JADRCD010183469.1:11203-31569 GCA_019843815.1 Montemys delectorum
TTCCTTCCTTCCTTCCTTCCTTCCTTCCTTCCTTCCTTCCTTCCTTCTTTCTCTCTATCTCTCTTTCTCTCTCTCTCTCTCTCTCTCTCTCTCTCTCTCTCTGAGACATGGCTGTGTAACTCTGGTTATCCTGAACTCACTCTGTAGACCAGGCTGGCCTCAAACTCAGAGACCCCTCTGTCCTCTGCCTCCCAAGTGCTGGGATTAAAGGTGTGAATCATCACACCAGAGCTGTCTCTGCAACTTCTCTAAAGCACCTGCATCGGTTACTGTTATTTATCCTGATTGATACCTGTTGTGTTTCCTGTGGATTTGTATTGTTCCTTCATTCTAGATCAGAATATGCTCATCCATCACTTTCTTCTTTGTTTTCTTTGGAAAGCATTTCCTCCCACTACTCTGAGGCTCTTATTGACGCTTTGAACTGTTCCTCTTACATCCCATCCCCTTCCTCTCTATAGTGGGTTCAAGGCATCTCTCTCCCTGCCCCTCATTCCTGAAGTAATTTCAAGCCACTATTTGCCATATCAAACTGCCATCTCTGGGTCCGTCGGTAGTCCTGACATCCTTCTAGGGAAGGTGCTCTCACCTCTCATGGGCTCTGAGGTCACGGAGCAGCCAATGCTGTACTCACTTGGTAGAATCATGTCAAGCTGACTGGAATTCTGCTTCTCACTTTGCATTTAGGCTTGGTACGTCTGCCATTAGTTTAGCTGCAGTGGGCAGGCTAGTAAAATTGTGGGATATACTTGAACATCTCACTGAAGTAATGGAGCGGATGAGTAATGCTGACCACCATTGCCACCACCACCGCTAAGCACCGTGGTCTGTTGCTTGGAATCTGGAGTTAATCTTAATAGAGGAGGAGCTATCCTATAGGGAGATGTGATTTGAGGTTTCACTGGGTTATGAGATCATGACAATCATGAGGCTATAAAGGACGTAAGTGAATTTTCGGCGAAAAGCATAGGGTGGGATTTAATTTGTGAGCTTCCCAAGTGTGTAACCAACTGCACACGCTGACCTGAACTTCTGAAAGTCGGAGTTCTCACTCTGAGAACAAAGTGCAGCCTAAACTCTTACGGGGACAAACCCATCTAGCTAAGGATGCCCGCAGCCGTTCTTTTTTCTCTTAGGGAACAGGAGCAAAGCTTTGCTTTAAGTAACTGTAGTGGACTAGCTAGCATTACGGAGTGATTTCCTAAGCAGTAAGGATTCACTTTCATAACCCTCATGTGGTAGTGAGACCTTCTACACAGATGCACCACAAGATGAGGCAGCTACAACAGGAAAGGAAAAGGAAGCTTGGGCTGTGGGTTTGAATTCCTCTATCTGTCTCTGTCTCTGTCTCGGTTCTCCTGGAACTTGCTCTGTACACCAAGCTAGCCTCAAACTCAGAGATCCGCCTGCTTCTGCCTCTGCCTCCAGAGTTCTAGGATCAAAGGTGTGCACCACCACCATCCAGCCAGTATTTCTTTCTGCCACATGGAATCAGGAAGTCCAGTGGAGAGCTTCCTGCCTGATATGTCATGAAGCAGTTACAGGCTCAAAGACTACCCCTTTCAGCACCACCAGTTTTGAGCTGTGTCCTTCCCAATGTATTTAGAGACAAGGAAATAGCATAGATAGATTAGCTGTCTGGAAGCTGAGATGACTAAGTTTTGCTTCTTAAAAGTAAGAAGGTGGGACTGGAGAGATGGCTCAGTGGTTAAGAGCACTGATTGCCTTTCCAGAAGACCTAGGTTCAAATCCTAGCACCCATATGGCAGCTCATAACTGTCTGTAACTCCAAGATCGGACATTCTTACACAGATATATATGCAGGCACAACACCGATGCACAGAAACTAAAATAATTAAAATAAAAAATATCTTTTTAAAAAAGTTAAAAAGGCTGCAATGCTCATAAGATCCCAACTTTTTTTTTTTAATTAAAAATGCTATTCTGCGACTTGGATAGGAACATAACCGATTCCATTAGAGCAACCTTGAGAAAGAAAAAGCTGGCTGTGGCATCATATGTCTTGATCTCAGAATACATCACAAAGCTGGACACTGGTGGCACAGGCCTTTGAGGAGCTCGGTGCCTGGTATATTCTTCAGCCACCCTCCATTTTATTTTCTGAGCCAGGGTCTTACTGAACGAGACTGTCTGGTCAGCAAGTCCAGGAGTTCCTCCTTTCTCCACTTTCCCAGTGCTGCAACTGCAGTCATGGCACCAGGTCTAGCCTTTTCTAAAGTGGGTGCTGGGGTCCTACCCTCAGAGCCTCATGCATACACAGCACAAACTTGACCAACTGAGTAATCTTACCTCATAGTAAGGGTCAAGAATGGGAACAATGGGGACTGGTGAGATGGCTCAGTGGGTAAGAGCACTGATTGCTCTTCCAAAGGTCCTGAGTTCAAATCCCAGCAACCACATGGTGGCTCACAACCACCCAAAATGAGATCTGACGCCCTCTAGTGGTGTGTCAGAAATCAGCTACAGTGTACTTATGTATAATAATAAATAAATCTTTAAAAAAAAAGAATAGGAACAATGGGCAAAATACAAATGGAAAAACCGGATATTTACATGTAAAAGAATGAGTGTAGGCCCTCATTTGTGGGAGCCTGAGTAACTTAGGACACCTTTCCTGATTGCTCTTAGATGACAAATTGTATAAGTAATTTTAATTTGAGGTTACTATTACTGGCCAGTAGAGAGGGAGAAGTTAAAATAGCAATCCTTGCTTTTGTCAGACGGAAGGTAAGGGGCAGCAGAAACTACAAAAGAAGGTAAGTAGCTCTGTCTCTTTTCTAATTGGACTTCTGGTAAACAGTCCAGGGTTTGGCAACTACACTGGCTACGATTTTATAAGTGAAGTTTTATTTGAGCAAAACTATCCTTGCACCATCAGAAACTGCTTCTTGTGCTTCCATGGCTGTGTCTCAGCCGATATAGACCACAGATATAAAAAGTTTACTCACCTCTAAAAGAAACTTTTCTATAGCATGATCTTAGCATAATACAATTGAGAATTATCTATAGACAATAAACTTATAATCTATGAAGCACGGCTTCCAAAAACTAGTAGTCAAGTAATACAGCTTTTGTGACACGAAAGGGGAGATGTTAATAACTAGGTAGTATATGTTTGTGGTGATAACCCATGGCCTCTCTTGGAGACTTCATGTTTCGAAGCCTTGGCTGTTACACTGCTTTGCCCTACAGTTGCTGGAAGCTGTTCTGTGGTTTGGTGTAGACTGTAGCTGGATGGTGAAGATCAGGGTGAATCTTGCTGCTGATGGATTCAAACTCATCTCATTTGCCCTTGATTTCTCTGTGTGAAGTTATGAGAAATCTCTCTCTCTCTCTCTCATTTTTTTTTTAAACAGGTAGATATATCTGGTTGCTGCTGCTGAGCCTGGGAGCCTGGGTTTAATCTGTGGGATCCACATGATAAAAAGAGAGAGTTGACGCCCATGGGTTGTCCTGTGGCCTCTGTATGCACGACATGATATGTGTCCCGTCTTCTCATATATACAAGTTAATAAAACATAAAAGCAGATTATTTCCCTTGATGATGCTTTACTCAAGCACAGAGAGCCAGGGCAGCCCTCAGCCTACAACTGGCACGGATTGTAGCCTCCTTACTGATGGAAGGACTAATTCTGAAGCATGAATCTCTCTTCCCAGAACTTCTTCGTACGGTTTGTCTGAAGCTCTCTGCAGAACTTTGAGAGCTCAGGCCTGGTGGCTTTCTTACTGTCCCTGTCCCTTGCTAGTCCTTTGGGAGCATTTCTGGGATAGTAACAGATAGACAACTTGACTCAGGATCTGCCGCTGGAGAATCTGACTTAGGAACGTGAGGAGAATTATTGAAGGCTTACTTTTTATAGTCGATGTTGAGGTTGGCAGTCATGGCCACGCCCTCAGCAATGGCACACATGCCGGTAGTGATGTCAACGACAGTTGCAATGGCACCTCCGTGAACAAATCTAGTCACAACAGCAGTGGGAAATAAGGTTTAAGAAGTTCAGGAAATAGCCTCTCAAGACTGAAATCATTTAAGTGTCTTTATATACTTACCTTATGTTATATTTAATGTTAAATTAAAATTTATATCCTTAACTTTGTCCATAGCAGAAAGGATAAGAAAACTGGAGCTTAGCAGTAATCATATCACAGCACAAAAAAGCTAAAATTTATATAAGAAGCATTACGCTTGTGTGCATACACATTCCCTGTTTAAGCTTAGAAAGCAAGGCTAAAGCCATGGCTTAGCAGGTAAGAGCATGTACTCTTGCAGAGGACCCAAGTTCAGTTCCCAGAACCCATGCTGGGTGGCTGTAGTGGCTATTCCTGGTTGTCAGCTTGACTACGTCTGAAATAAATTGCAATCCAGAATTAGAAGGCTCACCTGTGGCCCTAATCTGGAGGCTGAGAGATACAAGTTTCTGACCTGAATCTTGGCATGGAGACCTTGAGGAAGAGTGGCTACGAATCCCATAGGATTAACATAGAAAGCTCTATGAGTTCAAGGTCATCCGGGGTTAAAGGTGTGGTGGCACACACCTTTAACCTGGGCCACACCTTCTGGTGGAGACTTATATAAGGACATTGGAAGAAGGAAGGCTCTCTCTGCTTCGCCTGCTTGCCTTGTGGGACTGAGCAATTGCTGGATCCTTGGACTTCCATTCACAGCTGCTGCCGTGACTGTTGTTGGGAGTTGATTGTTGGGAGTTGGACTACAAACTGTAAGTCATCAATAAATCCCTTTACTACATAGAGACTACCATAAGTTCTGTGACTCTAGAGAACCCTAACTAAGACAGTGGCTCACAAACACCTGCAGCTCCAGCTCCAGGAGGATCTGACACTCACAAGTGTGTGCACAAACACACCTATACACTCACATACAAACACACATTTATACGTACATGCACCCACTCACATGCATATACACATTCATACGTACATACTCACATGTACATACACACACTCACATACACTCATGCACACATACACACATATACACATACACACATACACACACACATGCACACACATGCACACACACACATACACACATACACACACATGCACACACACACATACTCACACATACACACTCACACACATACACACACATGCACACACACACATACACATATACTCATACATGCACACATATGCACACTCACACACATACTCATACATACACACACATGCACACTCACACACATACTCATACATACACATTCACACACATACACACATATACACACACATGCACACACACAGAGTTTAATAATAAGAAATCTTTAAAGTTTAGGAAGTACAGATAAATAGAAGGAAGAAACCTTAGGACCTTAATACGACCACCATGTCATAGCTAAACCAATGCAGATGTGTTCCTCATACTCTGTTGCTCTATATCCTATAATAATATAATATAATACACATATCATTTAATATTATGCTGAAATTTTCAAATGTAACCAATATAGATAATTTACAATAGTATGTTGTAGACATCTTTCCATTTTAATAAATATGTATGTACACTACTATCTTGATATCATCTTTGGAGTCCCTGGACTTGTGAGGCTAAAACCCTATCAGCTCCATGCTGCTAGGACATGGCTCTTACCCAGGTACGCCTTGTAGGTGAAGACCTCCTTGAAACAAGCAGACCATCCTCTTCTCAACATTATTATAGAACATCACATACTCAAAGCCTAGCCCTTCCTCGAAGCTTCTGGTGAACTGTTGGGCCTTTGACACTTGTTCTTCTTTCTTGAACTTTGAGTCTGTAAAGAAATAGGGATATGGGTAGAGGAGGAAAAAGCCAGATAGAAGATAAATGCCATGCCAGAGTTAAGCTCCTGTACCCTGATAAAATCATATGTGGATGGATAACTGATTAAAATGTCAATGAAAGGAATGGAAAGGTCACAAGAAACAGCACAGTGGCTAGGTATGTAGTTTAATTGGCAGAGTGCATGCCTCGCATGCTCAAAGCTCTAGTTTCTTGAGCTCCAGCACCACATAAAAGTGTGGCAGTAGAAGATTATAATGTTGGCACTGGGAGGTAGAAGATGAGAAGTTGAAGGCCATCCTTGGCTCCATGGCAAGCTTGAGGTCAGTCTGGGCTACATGAAACTTTGTCTCAAAACAAAATAAAATCCTGGGTGTTGGTGGCACATGCCTTTAATCCCAGCACTCAGGAGGCAGAGGCAGAGAGGTAGAGAGGCAGAGAGGGAGAGGCAGAGGCAGGTGGATCCTTGAGTTTGAGCCCAGCCTGCTCTACAGAGTGAGTTCCAGGACAGTCAGGGCTACACAGAGAAACCCTGTCTCGAAAAATTAAAAACCAAACCAAGCCAACTAACCAACCAACTTACCTACTAAAAACCAAAACCAAACAAGCAAAACATACATGTAAACATAGACGTAAAACAGCTTAACATACATGTAAACATATATGGACAGAATTAAAAAGAAAGCAAAGTGCCTACACACACACAGGAGTTGGTGACTATGGTATATAAATGCTAATAGTAAACTGAGCAAAATTAGAGGCACAGTCAGGAACCGTTCTTGGTGTCACTCTGGTTTCAATGGACTTTAACAAGAATACCAACTTTAACCTAATACCAATGAAATCCCCATCCACCAGAGGCCACGTGAATGTGGGTGTGAAGGTAATCTGCTATCCTGAATCAGAAACATAGCCTTCCAGTTTCCGCCTTGGCCTGTAGCAGATCGTCTGCCACAGGGCTCCATACCCAAATAGTGCCAGGAGGGCTTTTGAGTTGGCCCACCTTAACATCTACCCCACTGATAAACTGCTGGAGTATGTTAAGGGGCCAGTCCTACAGATCCAAAGCTGCAGGATCTCCATGACACAGGGCAACAACAGGATATCCAAGAAAAGTCCCAGTGAGGGTCCAGTATTGATGGTGTAGCAGAAGCCAGAGGCCTTGAACCAGACCAGTGACTCATTGTAATGAACATTTGCAAGTAAAGCTGTGCGGACAAAAGGGTATACTGGGACACACTACTGCTTCCACAATGAGATTTTCTTTTTCTTTTGTGTGGGAGGTTGCAAGGGTGGAGGTAGGTAGGAGAGGACAGGGAAATGAGTGGGACAGGGATGCATGATGTGAAATTCACAAAGAAGCAATGAAAAGTTAAGTTAAAGAAGAATATTGTGTACTGAGAAACAGGTACACTCTATGAGAGCCGGGATGTCGGTGTGCTGGAGAGGTCCTGAGAGACTAGAGGAGGAATGCATTGTGGAAAGTCTGTTGCTGACAAGATGTGGCAGGAAGCAATGTCCAGGGCAAGGGAAGGGAACCCAGTGCACAAGTCATTCATGGTCAATTCATTCTTGGAGGGTAGACGCAGGTCAAGCTTAGGTATAGGGCAGAGGGGACAAGAGGTGGTGAGAGCTTGGAAATGCTCTTCTGCTGGCTTTCACTTTTATGTAGTGAAATAGAAAGCAAGACCTGCTGAGAGCGAGACCAGGAAAGAATTAGAGGTGTGAATAAAAAGAAGACCAGGAGAGCCAATAGACCAGGAAAACAGGAGACGGACTGTCAAGAAACATTAAGGGCTATTTTGAAGTCATCAACTTCAGAGAATCAATCAATCAATCAATCAATCAATCAAACAAACCTCTCTGAAAATTAAAATACTCATTTGATACAAAATATGTTAAAAAGCAAACAAACAAACTCAGAATGTCAGGAAGTGTAATTTCTGAGTGTTGGGTATGAGGTAAGTTGTCATTGGGCTTAAAGTCTGAAAGAATAGAGGGTGTGCTGGCTAGTTTATGTGAACTTGACACAAGCTAGAACCACCAGAGAGGAAGGAGCCTCAATCGAGGACATGCTTCAGTAAGATCTGACTGTAGGGCATTTTCTTAATTAGTGACCAATGAGGGAGGGCCCATCCCATCTTGGATGCTGCCATTCCTAGGCTGATGATCCTGGCTTCTATAAGAAAGCAGGCTGAGCAAGCCATGGGGAGCCAGCCGGTAAGCGGCACGGCCTCTCCATGGTCTCTGCATCAGCTCCGGCCTCCAGGTTCCTGCCTGGTTTGAGTTCCTTTCCTCACATGCAATGTAAGCCAAAGAAACCCTTTCCTCTCCAGCTTGCTTTTAGTCACGGTGTTTCATCACACCAACAGTGACTCCAACTAAGACAGAGGGTGATTCAAGTGTTCTGACCTTCTCAGAGGGATGGATCCAGATTCTGAGATAAAGAGAAAAGAAATCAGTGATGTCAGCTTCAAGATGCCAGTTTGGGATTTTAAGTGTTGCAATTCTGAAGAGAAAGACTCGCCCACATGAGTGTTACAGCTCTGCTCTGGCTGTGGGGAAGGTTTCCCCAATGCAAGTGTAACGGCTCTGCTCCCAGAGGTATCCTGGTAATCAGGAGCCAAGGAATACCACAAAGTCATACTGCACAACGAGCCTCACAGAAGAAATTTATTGCAAGGGAAAAGCCCAGTAGGGTGACTTCCAGAAGCTGCAGGGAACTGAACAGAAGCCAGGGTTTACATGAGGTTTCTTGGGGTGAGGGTGGGGTGGTGGCGCTTCCTAAGGGTGGAAATTTCCAGGGTAAGAACTGGTGGGATTTCAAGTCCTGAGCTTACCAAGGATTGGTGGGGTTTCTTGGTGCTCATGAATTGGCAGGATTCTGTGGCAAGCTCGGTGATTGGTGGGATTGGCCCTGGTTTTGGGCTTGGGGGTCAAGTTCAAGATACTTTTCTTTTGGCCCTTTTACCCTACAGGGATAATCTCATTTTTGACAGTATGTTTTATATTCTCTCATAATCTATAAATTTAATGAGATTTCTGGCCTGTAAAACTGGGGACCACGGAACTCCTTGCACTGTATGTATTTATTTAGTCTCTTTCCTTCTCGCTAATCTGCTCTCCATTTCCCTACTTTTTCTTTCTCTGCCCTTCAGTCCATCCTTGCTCTGCTTTGCACCCCCCCCCCCCTTTTATCATTCTTCCCCATCTGGAAAGGGGTCTTGCTATGTAGCCCATGGTCTTGAACTTGCTATGTGGCTCAGCTGGCCTTGAGCTCAGGAGCTTCCTGACTCATCCTACTGAGAGGTGTTATACACATGGAAGATCTACCATGTCTAGCTCTTCCTTCTCATTAAGTAATAGTCAGTGCTTCACTCCGTAACACTTTACACTGATATTCAAATATTACTTATGGGGAATAATTTAAAGATTATTCTTACCAACAAAACGGGTTTGGAACTCATGAAGGACTTGAGCCGGGTTTTGTCTGTATGAAGGCAAGCGTTTCCAGGAGCCATCTTCACATTTCTTCATGAACTGGTCAAAAAGGAGTCTTAGGTCCTTAGTCCAGCTGGGGTTAGGGAGAGCATAGTCCTTATGAGTGACTTTCTTAGAAGAAAATAACCTCTAAAGACAGAGACAAGAAAAAGAAGAATAGGAGGGATGTAGTATTTCATATTTTCTGTAAGTTCCTAAGACTACAATGCTGCTTTTCTTATTGCTAGAAAATGATCACTTCAAAATGGTTGGGAACTTCAGAGCTCATTTGTCCTACACACCTTCACAGAAAAGGAGGATGACAAAGGGTCAGTGATTTGCCTCACTTCTCCTAGCTAGTTACTGGTGGGGATAGCACTAAGCCCAGGTGAGCCAGTCATCAGACATAGAGAGATGGATAGATATTATCAAAAGTATACAGGTGAGGCACACATAGGAAGCTAGAACACAGGGGAATAATAGTATTGGCTCAGTACTTGGTTCATTGACATGAATATTGACAAACAGAATGTAGCCGTCTGGAAAAAGTAGTGTATGTAAAACCAAAACCAAAACCAACCAAACAAACAACATCAGCAAAACCCGAAACCAATCTGTACAAACCAAAAAGGCATGAAATAGTTTTGAAGAGTTTTATTATACTATATTCAGTAGGAACTAACAATTGTCCCAATTTTACAGATGATGAAATTAAAGTCTAAAAGAAGCTAGGCAATGTCAAAGTGTAAGAGAAGGAACAGAGTCCCAAGAGCCTCCGCTATTCAAGGCCTCTGGAACTTACTAGAGGATCCCCTTCCTCCTCCCCCCAACCCCCCCCCCCCCCATTCCTAGCAGCTGCATATTTTCATTCATTCTCCTGGCCCCTTGGGCTTCTTTCCTGTCTCCCCTCCCCATACCTGATCTTACTCTCTCTTTTCCCCTCCCCTTTCCCTCTCCCACGCAGATTCCTCCCTTTCTCTGTCTCCCAAGTGATTTTGGACTCAATGTGAGTGACCTTAGCTGAAATGCCCAATAGTGAGGAGATGGAACCTGAAGGAACCACCTACAGTAGTTGGACAGGACCCCCAGTGGAGGGATGGGGACACCAACCTACCTTCAAAATTTTCCACCCAAAATTGTTCTTAACTAAGAAGAAATGCAGGGACAAAAATGGAACAGAGACTGAAGGTAAAGCTGTCCAGTGATTGGCCCAACTTGGATCCATTCCATGGGAGGGCACCAAATCCTGACACTATTACTGATGCTATGTTGCCCTTGCAGACAGGAGCCTAGCATGGCTGTTCTCTGAGAGGCTCTATCAGCAGCCAACTGAGACACATGCAGATATCAGAGCCAAGCATATAGAGGTGTAGGCAAATCCACCACACTAAGCTAATTAGTTTGAATTCTAGCTACAGCACTCTCAGATTATTTAAGCAGAGAGTGATGCGATCAGATTTGGCCCTAATAGGAAAGAGAGTGGTAATGCCCAAGATTGCAAATGGGGGGGCGGGTTTCTACTTGGAGGCAGTTGGGTAACTTAGTGAGAATTATGAGATCGTAAGGCAGAACTGGGGACAACTTCCATAAAGCAATGAAGGAATAAGATAAATACTACAGCCAGTCCCTGGCATAAGAATGGCACAGTGGAAATAAGTGACAGTTAATTACAATAAAGAACACAAAAGGGACCAGGGGAAGCCAGGAGAAGAGAGGTGGGTGTCATGATAACTATGACTTCCAACCACAATACTTACCTGGAGCACTGGGCATTGCCACTACTCCAGTCGACAACTAGAAGGTTAGAGGACTGGGAAGACAGGGTGTGACCTATGGAAGAGCAGAGTCAAATGCTCCCAGACAGCAGACAGGAAAGCTGCTGCAGAAACCTCAACAGTTACAATTACAGGAGGTATCAACTACGCGGCGTTCTACCTGTAGTCACCGTACGTGTCACTTGGGCCACACCCCTGACACCATGCTGCACTCACTGATGGGAGAATCAGCTTCTGCCGATGCCGGGGCTGACTCCAATCCTGGCTCAATAGAAGAACAGAGGGAACCTGTCTCAGGTACTCCATGAAAACAACAACAACAACAACAACAACAACAACAACAACAACAAACTGGATTGGTGAGATGGCTCAGTGGGTAAAGGGTAAAGCCTGCACCAGGTCTCACGATCCCAGTTGGATCCTTGAAACTTGTATGCTGCGAGGACAGAAGGGAAAGTAAACAGAAGAACACCAAACCCTCCATCAGAGATAAAAAGGAAGTCCTGATTTTGTGGCACTAGAGAACTGAGGAAACAGAGATAACATTTGCCTGTAGCTCAGGATAAGCAACTTTATTTTCCATGACACTTTGATCAGGTTATCCCTTCACAACCCAGTCTAGATAATCTGGGAAGGACAGATAAACTCCACTCATTCTTTCTTTCTTTCTTTTTTCTTTTTTTTGTTTTGTTTTGTTTTTTTTCAAGACAGGGTTTCTCTGTGTAGCCCTGGCTGTCCTGGAACTCACTCTGTAGACCAGGCTGGCCTCGAACTCAGAAACCTGCCTGCCTCTGCCTCCCAAGTGCTGGGATTAAAGGCGTGTGCCACCACCGCCCGGCTCATTATTTCTTACTCTAAATACCACTGTGGTAAAATATTGATGCGTTTCCTCTGAGTTCTTCCTGTTTACTGCACTATACCCTGATTTATACCACTAAGGAAGTTCATTTCACATTTTCCTGGCAACCCTCTGGCAGCAAAGACCTTCTTGCACAGTTCCCAAAGACTAAACTTCATTCGGCAGGAGTTTTTCTTTTTATACTGCTCATTCCCATTGAGGTTGCCATCCACGTTTTTGTTTAGTTTTTCAGTGAAAATTTTTTTTAAAAGAGTGGAGCTATTGTAAAAGCCAGAGGATCGAGGGCTTTGCTAGGAGGCTGCGTTTCCTGGTAATGTCAGAAGCTACACCAGTAAAATCTCACCAACATGACTGCCCAGCCTGAGCTGGACAGGGAGGGCAAGGACACCAACAAGCAAGCTGCACCACCACAGTGAACAGCCCAGGAGGCTTTGGCCCTACACAGAGAACTACAGGGAACCCAGGAAAGGGAATGGGAGGGAGAGGCGGTCCTCCTCAAGGTTGATTGGCCGGCCCCAAACAGTCAGCACTCGAAGCATACATACAAGTAACATTATATGGACTTAACAGGCTATGTTTGTGATTAGGTATGAAGATATAAATGCATCTCAACATACAAAAATAACTGATCTTAAAAGAGGTTATGAATGTAAAGGAGAATGAGGAGGGGAGATGAGAGGGCTTAGAGGGTAAAAGGGAAGGGAGAAATGATGTAATTAAAATGCAATCTCAAAAAAATTTATTTTATTTTGTTTTTGAGGCAGGGTGTTGCTATATACCCCCACCTGGCCTTAAGTTTGTGATCTTCCTGTCTCCCAAATACTGGGATTACAGGCAAGTACAATGGAGTCCAGCTTGAAATCAATCTCCCTTCTCCTTCCTTCTTTCCTTCCTTCCTTCCTTCCTTCCTTCCTTCCTTCCTTCAAGACTAAGGCTCACTATGAAGCCCTGGATGGTCTGGAATTCATTCTGTAGACCCGGCTGGTCTTAAACTTACAGAGCTCTTCCCTAGTGCCAAGATCAAAGGTGTGCACTAGCATGCCAGCTCTTTGGAGGAATCAGTTCTCTTCTTCCATCATGGGGGGCCCCAAGGATTGAACTCAAGCTTGTATTTTGTAAGCACAGCACCCTCACCCCATCTCTGCTGTCTCTTTCTTTCTTATTTTATTTATTTATATATATATATATATAAATGTATATATATATACATACATGTGTATATATATATATATATATGTAGCCTTGCCTGGCCTGGTACTCAATATGTGTAGACCAGGTTGGCCTTGAACTCACTTATCTCTGCCTCCTAAGGGCTGGCATTAAAGGTGTGTACTACCATACCTGACCTTGTTGGAGGAGGTGTGTCCCTGGGTGAGGGTTTTGAGATTTTTTAAAGCTCAGACATTTCCAGTTAGCTCTTTGCCTCCTACTAGCAGGTAAGGGTGTAAGCCCTCTGTAGCACCATGCCTGCCTGCTACCATGTGCCCCACTGACAGCCATGGACTTAACTTCTAAAACTCCTTCTATAAGTACCCTTGGTCACGGAAGCATCACAGCACTACAAAAGTAACTAATACAGGCAGGAAGAACTCTTAACCACTAAGTTATCTCTCCAGGACCCAGTAATAACCATTTTTGTTTGTTTTGAGACAGGGTCTTATTATGCAGCCCTGGCTGTCCTGGAATTCACAATGTAGGTCAGGCTGGCCTCGAACTCACAGAGGTCAGTCTGCCTTTGCCTTCTGAGTACTGGGATTAAAGGTGTGAATCATATCACAATGCTCGGTTTAATAATCACCCCACCCTCCTTTTTTTGAGCCAGGGTTTCTCTGTGTAGCCCTGGCTGTCCTGGAAGTCATTCTGTAGACCAGGCTGGCCCCAGAGATCCACCTGCCTCTGCCTTCTGAGTGCTGGAATTAAAAATATGTGCCCCCCCCATGACTCCCTGACTGCAATCTGCAACCTGAAAAATAGTTGCACTCCCTTGGCTGGGAATTGAACCCCAGCCACAGCAGGGAGAGTACTGAATCCTAACCACTAGAACACCAAAGATGCTGGTTTGTAATTATGAATTTGGGTTCATTTCATCCTCAGGTCTCTTTTTTAAAAAAATATTTATTAGTGTGTGTGTGTGTGTGTGTGTGTATGTGTGTGTGGTATGTGTGTGTGTGTACATGCCACAACACTCATGTGAAGGCCATAGGACAATTTTGTGGAGTCAATTCTTTGCTTCTATCTTTACATGGGTTCCTTGGATTGAATTCAGGTTGTCAGGTTGCAGGACAAATACCTAGCAAGCCATCTTGTTGGTCCCATTCAGATCTCTCAAGTAGAAAACCCCAGCTTGGATTGCTTTTCACATCCTCTTATGGGCTAAAGAAATACAGCTAACTGAAGACTTTTAGCAATCAGAATGCTCCCTGGGCTCTCCTACTTACCTAACTTAAACTTTCTTTCTTTTTTTTTTTTTTTTTTTTTGAGACAGGATCTCATTGCTCTGGATCTCACTGCATAGACCAGGCTAGCCTACCTACTTCTACCTACTTCTGCTCTATCTACTGCTTCCTGAGTGCTGGAATTAAAGGTGTGCTCCACCACACCCAGTCTGATTTTAACTTTTAAAATAAAATCCAATAAATTGTTTTGAGTTCTATTATGTACCTTGTTTTTATACAGGGACCAGGAAAGACAAAAAAGAAAAGACCTAGGCTCTGCCTTAAAGTGTGAGAAGCCTCAGATAATGGGAACTATAGCTAGACATAGATATGGATGCAAATGCTTTCATGGAATACCTAAAACAAACAAAACGTATCAACAAAAAACCCAGACTGACTTCTTGGGGCCAAAGTTCATGAAAGAGAGAACTAAAGGCTACTCTAAGCAAAGGCCCAGAGGATGAAATGGCTACAGGCACACACTAGAGGCCTGCTAGGACCTCAGCCTTCATACCTGGGAAGTGCAGAGAAAAGAGGCGCAGCCAGACATGGTGGACAATTCAGAAGAAGGACCACAACTCAGGTCTTGAATTTAACCTTCTAGGTTAATGGTTAAAAAAAAAAAAAAATCAGTGTGAAAGGTGATTTCACGTAGCACAAGGACAAGGAAAGACGTATGTTTTAAATATTATAAGTAACATAATATATAATTACAGTAATAATAAAATGCATTATAGATAGTTATGTAACACAGAAGGACATGAGTAGCACATCACACTTGTTATAGTAAAAGTGTTTTTACTTAGGATGAAACTACATAAAGAAGCAATCATGGGGCTGGAGAGATGGCACTGGTTGTTCTTCCAGAGGATGCAGGGTCAATTTCCAGCACACACATGGCTGTACAACTGTCCATAACTCCATCTCAGGGGATCCAACTCATCTGGCCTCTATAGGCTCTGCCACAGACGTACAAGGGACAACACACACATAAAATAAATGAGTTTAAAAATAAATTAAGTTTTTTCTTTTTTTTCTGTTTTTGCTTTGTTTTGTTTTTGGTTTTTTTGTTTTTATTTTATTTTACTTTTTGTTTCTTGAGACAGGGTTTCCCTGTGTAGCTCTGGCTGTCCTGGAACTTCCCCTATAGACCTTGAGGTCATATAGATCCGCCTGCCTCTTTAAGCTTGGCTTAAAGGCGAGCACCACCACTTTCCGCACTCGAGTATGTGTCTGCGTGTACTGAAAATGTATACTTTTAGTATTTTTATTAAGGCGAAATCACGTAAGAATCATGAAGCTGGTGTGTTGAAATGTTCATTTTTCCATAATGAGCGAAGAAACTTTTTTTAGAAAGTTTTACCAAGTGCAAAGGATGAGTTAAAATGGTGAGAAAAAAGGGAAAGTAGCAAAGACTGATAAAAAAAACTCTGGGTTAGCTATGGCCCCAAGCTGAACCAGGTACAGAAGGGCAAGAAGAAAATAAGTGACATTCAGCACTAGAACCCAGGGAAATGGGAGTTATCAAACTCGGGAAGGAGAAAGCAGCGGAGTCCTGGATGATTCCAGACTTGTGGTTTGGATGGTAAGGTTAGAAGGAAAGGATGCTAGTTAGTGTGAAAATGCAGATGGCAGAGAATGAGAGTGGAGCTACTAATTTTAGTTGGAGGCATGCCAAGTTACCTTCTGGACACTACAGGGTTGTGGGAAATAAAAGCAACTCAATTTTCAGTTCAAAGAGGTGAGATCTAAGCGCTAGTTGTGATGAATGCACTTGTAAATTCATAGCTTAGACTACGAATGAAGGACAAATTGTAGGGATAATCATTACCCTTTGTTCCCAGCAGGGGAAAGGTCATGCTTGATCTTTAGTTATACATTTATGAAAGTTGGACTTGTAAAGTTATGACTTTTTATGCCTCCTTTTAAGATAAGTTACAGAATCGAAAGCAGCATGATGTAAAAAAAAAAAAAAAGCCTGTAATTACAAATGCTTAAATGTTTTCAGCACAGACTGCCAGGCTCCAACATGTAATTAAACTAATTTATATTTATTGTTGTAAGATTAGCACAAATCATTTTCTTTTCTAATCGGTAAGATGGTACCTGACTGATGACAATCCATCAACATTATTATTTTAAAATTGTGTGTGTGAGTCCATCACTGAGGGCCTTCCAGCCCTCTTCCTGTCTAATAGGAAGCTGCAATAGCTTGAGAGGGGTGTCGCAGTCACCTAATAACCAAAGTTCTTTTTCAGTTCTCAATACAGAGCTGTTACCTGTTGTTCTTTATTACAACACACAGTATACAAACATTTGATTTGGCAAACTGACCCCATTCTCCCAAACTAGACCGTAAATTCCTTGAGGGGAACGTTTTTTTTTTTTTTGTTTTTTTTGTTTTTTTGTTTTTTTCCTTTTTCCTTATCTATAATGTCTTATCATCAGTGGCCAATCACACCTGACTCAACAAGTTGGAGCTCAACAAGTACAGATTACATCAATAAGCAGGGGTTAAAAATAAGGGCAGGCAACATTCAAGAGTTACATTCCAGGTATGCTAAATGCTTCCCTTACATGATCTCATTTAGTCTCATAACATCCTCTAAGATGATGAAAACGGGCTAGAGAGGGCGCAACTATCTGACAATCAGAAGTCTCCTACATCTTCCTGAATTGGTTATAACGAATCAGAGTCTATCAGGATTAGATCCCTGCTAAGGATGAATGGTCTTCTCCACGGGTCCATAATGGCTCTTTCACAGTTTTCTGGGTGACCTTGCTTATCCTTTCTTATTATCTCAGTAGTAGTAGTGGCGATCCCATCCCTACTGACCTAGTTCAACCTTGAGTCACTTTCCCTTTTGGCTCCTCCCGATTCGAATCTCAGGGCTGAAGAGCCCGTGCGTGCCCCGTTACAGTCCGGGGCAGGTGTTAGCTTAGCCTCGGTGGGGCTGTCTCCCTTTCTCGCTCCACAAAAGCAGCGTCCCCGGGACTCACCCTCGTTGTTCCAGGCCGCCTCGCAGGCGTGGCCCCGAGAGTGCGCAGGCGCATAGCGCAGCTTCTCAGCATTGCTCAAGCCGAGGGTAGGACCCTGCTGTCTCCTCTCATCCAGAAAGAGCCACAGTATCCCACACGCTGGACTATTAACTGTGGAGGCGGGTGGAGGGCGGAGCCGCGCGCGGCCCAGGATGCTGGCGCCTCCCCGAACCCGGGCGGACCGAGTCCTCGCCGCCCACTTTTGGTTCCGGGAGATTTTGCGTCCGGCTCTTAGCCACGATTACTGCTAACTCAGACTCCCGCACAGGCGCAGCGAGACAGCCTATACTTTTAGTTCCTTGTCCCCAGGCAGTTAACGCTCCAGCCAGCAAAAGACTCATCGTCTGGGCGAACAGAAGCATAGACAAGGAGTGGATAACCACTAGGTGCGGGTTGATGGTGTTGATACAAGGTCTTCTGGGTGTAGGATACGTGCACATTTAAAACTCTGTCAGTCTTTTCTATTTAACATGCACACTCTTCAGGTACTCCTTTCCGCACGCGCGCATGTGCGTCTGGGTATACTGAAAATGTATATCAACTTTTACTCTAGCAAGAACCGTTTCTATCAAAGAAATTGCGCTTGGACTGGCTCGATAGAGTTAGGCCAAACTGTCTAATGGGAGCCTGTTAGTTTAAAGACTATCCATTGACTCACTGATTTGTTCTCTCTGTGCCGGAGATTGCTAGACAAACAGAATAATCTCTGGGTTCCATAAAGGAACACAGAAACAAAGCAATTATTTTTGCTGAAGGGTGCACCAAGACCCAATTAGAGTTAGCAAGCACACAGGGATAGGTGGTGATGGCCCCACACTCCCCCCACCCCAATTGCCCAGAGTCTGTCGTGATTGGCTAGTTTTAAAATGATAATCACAAAGGAAATGAAAAACTAATGGCAGGGGTTGGCCATTTAAGGGAAGGGTGCAGTCTTTATGTAAACAAAATTTTACCCGGTGGGGGGGAGTCTAACATTTGGATAGTGGTGGCATAAGCTTTTAATTCCAGCACTCTGGAGGCAGAGGTGGGTGGATCTCTAGGCCAGCATGGTCTACATAGTGAGTTCAAACCAGCCAAGACTACATAATGATACCTTGTCTCAAAAAACAAAACAAAACAAAACAAAAACAAAAATAAAAACAGAAACAAAGAAATGAAGACAAATCTGCATTGAGTTGGAGAGATGGTTCATAAGTTTAAAAGCACTGGTTAGGTTCTGAGCACCCACATGGCAGCTCACAGCTGTTTGTAATTCCAGTTCCAGGGGATTGGATGTCCTCTTTTGGTTTCTGTGGGCACCGGGCATGCATTTGGTGCACAGACAAAACACCCATATAAATAAAGTCAAGTAACAATAATAATTGTTCTCTGTTGCCTCCCGCACCCTGTTCAGCCTCAGTTCAGCCCCAGTTCAGCCTCCAGACCTCCGCAGCCTCTGGCCCGAGGCAGTCACCTGGGGAATTAAGCCGAAAGACCTTCTGCAGACTATCAGCTTATCTCTGAAAGAAGTTGCCTTAGAAGTTCAGCTGAGATACAACTATGCCTGTGACAACGCCTACGCCTACTGCCTGAGGACATCCGCATTTGTCCAAGCAGTTGGTGACCTTTCCTTGTGACTCCCTCTTGACTCTTTCCTGACTTCCCCTTGCAATGTTTATGTTATGCAAACATTTTAATCCTTGAGTTTTCGGTCTCAGTTCTTACTTGCCTATATAAGCTCAAAACACACCTAAGTAAAGTGTTGCCTTGATAGAACTCTACTTGGCGTCCGCCTCTTTGTTCTCTCGACCCGTTTCATTTTGCAGGTCCTGTCTGACCTCGGGTCTGAAGAGACCCATAGACCTGAGTAGAACTTCGGGCTGGTTTCACTCAGTTCTCTACTCTGTTTCACAGTATTATATGCCTTCAAATTCACTAATCTGGAAGATTCAATCCTCTGTCCATCCTATCAAGTATCTAAGACACTCTTTTTTTTTTTTCTGAGACAGGGTTTCTCTGTATAGCCCTGGTTGTCCTGGAACTCACTCTGTAGAGCAGGCTGGCCTCGAACTCAGAAATCCGCCTGCCTCTGCCTCCCAAGCGCTGGGATTAAAGGCATGTGCCACCACCACCCGCTAATACATTCATTTTTTTTTAAAGATTTATTTATTATTATAAATGAGTACACTGTAGCTGTCTTCAGACCACCGGAAGAGGGCGTCAGATCTCATTACAGGTGGTTGTGAGCCACCATGTGGTTGCTGGGATTTGAACTCACGACCTCCGGAAGAGCAGTTGGTGCTCTAACCCACTGAGCCATCTCACCAGCCCCTAATACATTCATTTTTATCTGAAAGTTTTCTCTTTTGTTGGTGCCTGACATGAAGGACTAGAGTTGGTTACATATCACAATTCTAAACAACATCGAGAGTACAACAGGAAAGGGTTTAAGGAGTTTATTTTTGAGTTCCTAAGTTCAGAAAGACAGTGGTCTAGTGACACCCTGAGAACTGCCTTCAAGGGTCTAGGAATAGCTGCAAGATTGTACAGGGTAAAAACCAAATTGTGGTTGGCGTAGGTATGCAAGTTAGCCCAGACACTTGTAGCAATCTTAGGCTCTGGTATGGGGGAATCCTTGTCTTAGGTTTCATCTTTCAAGGTCCCGATTGCAACTGGGAAATTATTAGCTCTTGTGGGTTAGTTCCAGGCCCCATTATAGGATGCAAGCCTTCAGGGCTCATTGTTGCTAGAATTTGAGGTAACCTGGGAAATAGAAATAACACAAAGAATGAACAAGTTAGAGGAAGAAAATGGAGATGGGGCAGTGATTTGAGAAGCAGATGGAAGAAGATGGAAGCTGTTGATGTATATGGCAGGCCTACAATCCTTGAAGTCAGACGGGGATCAGGAATCCAATGTCATTCTCAGCCACTGTTGAATTTGAGGCCACCCTGAGATACATGAGACTGTGTGTGTGTGTGTGTGTGTGTGTGTGT
>JADRCD010183470.1:0-40839 GCA_019843815.1 Montemys delectorum
CAGGGTTTTGTTGCTGTTGTTGTTGTTTGTTTGTTTATTTTATTTTATTTATTTATATGTTTTTTTTTTAGGACGGGAAACTGGGAAAAGAGATATCATATGACATGTAAATAAAGAAAATATCTAATAAAAAAAAAGTAGAGGACAGGTAGTCCTGGGGGCGTCCATCTTTAACGCCAGAACTGAGGAGGCAGGGCCAGGGGCATCTCTGTGAGTGCAAGTGGTCGGATTAAAGGCGTGCGTCACCACTGCCCGGCATAAATAAATCTTTTTAATAAACCGTTTTAAAGTATTCTCATACTGTAAACTAATCGGAAGCTTGAGAGCCACGCTAATGTTTGCTGCCCCCTGCTGGAATCTCTTGGAAGAAAAACCTGGGTTCAACCCCGGGTTGGGCTTTCACACAAAAATAACCTTGGGTGGGTGGCCAGTGAGCTGATGGTACTTTCTAGTTGAAAATTTCCAGAACTCACCATATTTCATTTCTTATTTCAGAGATTGGAGGCATGCTTGTGTTCTACGTGGCCTTGGTAGCTCCGTGCCCCGGGAGCTCCTCTCAGGTCCCGGTTACCATAGAACAACCTGAGGGCACCAGGCAGCGTCCTCTCAGAGGAGTCTTTGGCCCTGACATTCTGGGACACCTGTTCACCTGTCATAACTGCTGAGCCATCTCTCAGTCCAAATATAATCAAATATTTTGTATTCTAAAAGTGGATCCTTGGTGGGTTTGAGTTTTGTTTGTTTGTTTGTTTTTAGTTGCTTCTTGATACAGTCTCCTATATCCTAGGTGGGCCTCAAAGGATGATGGATGGATAGATAGATAGATAGATAGACAGACAGACAGACAGATAGATGAGGCTGACCTTGAACTATGGATCCTTCTGCCACTGTAAGTGCTAGAAATACAGGCATATGCTCCCACATCTGATTAATATTGTGCTAGGTATGATTCCCTGGATTTGTCACCTGCTTGTTAAGCATTCTGTCTGCTGAACTAGTAATTCCTAGCTTTCCTGTTAGCGGTTTTGTTTGCTTATTTTTTCATAAGACTCTTGAAAAATACATATGAGTGGTTTTCTTGTGTGTAAGTTTGCACCATAGGAACCTGGTGTCAGAAGAGACCGAAAAGGAGTGTGTCAGATCCTTTGAAACTGGAATTATGGACAATTTCAGCCAGGCGGTGGTGGTGGCGGCACACGCCTTTAATCCCAGCACTTGGGAGGCAGAGGCAGGCAGATTTCTGAGTTCAAGGGCAGCCTGGTCTACAGAGTGAATTCCAGGACAGCCAGGGCTACACAGAGAAACCCTGTCTCGAAAAACCAAAAAAAAAAAAAAATTATGGACAGTTTCAAGCTGTATTTGTGTGCTGGGACAGAAGTTAAGCCCTCCTTAAGTAAGGGCAGTATTGTCCTCTAAGGACTAGACATCTCTCCAAGCTCCCTAGGCAAGTTGTTTGGGCTTTTTTGTTTTGTTTTGTTATTTTATTTTTCGAGACAGGGTTTCTCTGTGTAGCCCTGGCTGTCCTGGAACTCACTCTGTAGACCAGGCTGGCCTCGAACTCAGAAATCCTCCTGCCTCTGCCTCCCAAGTGCTGGGTTTAAAGGCGTGCGCCACCACGGCCCGGCATAAGACTATTTCATTGCTACTTCCTACTGGCAACCTTGCTGCTCTGAAAGGTAAATATCCGATGTGCACATTATCTGATACTCGACCCCCAACCCCCAACACTTGAGAATGGCTTCACTCGAGAAGCCAGAGAAGGTGAACATGCCCGGAAGAGATGGAATGTATTATCTCTTCCACCCAGGAAGCTGGGAACAGATGTGCTTAGTAGCCAGGGTGACCTCTGCCCTATATGTGTGGCTGAGAACACACCACCAGGTCCTCCCCAGGGCCTTCAGAGGTCACCGCAGTCTATCCGTAGAATGCATCTTCATGGAAGAGGTGACATGTACTTTGGGAAGAGTTTTGATGTCATAATTCCTCAGTTTTTATTGTACACACAGGATTGTGTTACACAGGGAAACTTTTCCCCAAGTTGTACTGTACTTAAATGCGCCTAAAATAAACTGCCCAGTGTCCGATTCTTTGAAGTTTGGGCCAACCAGCTTTTCTTCTTGGTCATGGAGACAGACACTCTGCTGGCTTGTGTGTGCAGAGATCCCCCAACAACTGTCCATCAGGGAGCCTGAAACAGAGGGTCACTTTGCATCCACAGCCAAGAGAAGCAATGGATACACACTGCTGTCCTCTCTCTCCAGTTACACAGTCCAGGATCCACCCTGGACTGGGCCCTGCTGCACACACAATGGACTGGGTCTCCCAGCTCAAGGCAACGGAGAGAATTTTCCAGAGGCATACCACCAAGCATGCCCCTCTCCCAGCTGATTTTAGATTCTATCAAGCTGACAATTAGCATTAATCATCACAATGAGGTTTGTTTATTTGTTTACAGTGATATAAAGAATGTGTTTTATCAAACTCTCAGGAAATAAGTTTGGGGCTTTTGTTCACTTCTCTTATTTTTCTATTTGAGACGGGGTCACACTCTCTAGACAAGGCTGGCCTTGAATTCACTATATAGCTAAGGATGGCCTTGAATTCTCTGCCTTCTGTTTTTTGTTTTTTTGGTTTTTTGTTTTTTTTTCGAGACAGGGTTTCTCTGTATAGCTCTGGCTGTCCTGGAACTCACTCTGTAGACCAGGCTGGCCTTGAACTCAGAAATCCACCTGCCTTTCTCTCTTGCCTTCTGAATGCTAGGATTATAACTATGTGCCATCATACCTGGCTTAGGTGGCACTGGGCCTTCCGTGCTCGTTAGGCAAGCACTCTACCAACTGAGCCCACCCACCAAGTTGCCTTCTGTGACCTGAGCAGCACTTTGGACCCCGCCCCTCTCATTAGGGATTTACATATACGATACTAGCTGTGGTCTCTGTACACAGGCAGGTCTTGAACTTGAGAACTTCCTACTGTAACAGGGCTGCAGATTTTAGCACAATTGCCTCATACCATTGAGGCTGTAGAACTCAGCACTTAGACAGCACCACCTGCCAAAACTGAAACAAAGCCTAATCCATCCAAGTCCATAGTCCATGGAAACTCTCTAAATATACTTACTAACCTTGCTTTTTGGCTTCTGTAGTTCTGCTTCTGGCTAACTGTTCTTGTTTACTGAAGTGTGTCAATCCAGAACATGGCTTTTGTGCTTAACAGCTCACCTGAGAAAGGCTGGGGGCTACAGTCGGATTCGAACACCGAGTGTAGTCTCTGTCAGCTAATAAAGACTTTCTATTGGCTTAGACTCCTGTCCAACCGGTCTTCTCTGGTGAACGCCCCACAATACTGCCTCAGTCCCCCTAGCAGCCGTCCCGCCAGGCCTAGCTTTTGCCAGCTCCATTCTGGAAGACAACCATAAAAAATCAGCTTTCATCTCTAAAATATCACAGTTTCTTTCCAATGAGATGGCATTGACTTTGTTCTGATCAGCCCTCTGTATTTCCCCCAAACTCTTTGCTTTTGAATCTTCCCTCTCCTCACGGAGACTGAGATGGCGTCTCTGTTTTTACTCCACGACACACCGGACAAGCCTTCTTCCTCAAACCTTTCCTGTAGTCAAGAACCATGCCGGAGTCTGAGGACATGGCTCAGCAGTTAAGAGCACTGGACTCTCTTCTACAAGACCTGGGCTGTCTGTAGCTGCAATTCTAGGGAACCTGACACATGAAGTAAATATTTTTTTTTTAAGGATTTTACTATTATATGTAAGTACACTGTAGCTATCTTCAGACAATCCAGGAGAGGGCGTCAGATCTCATTACGGATAGTTGTGAGCTACCATGTGGTTGCTGGGATTTGAACTCAGGACCTTCAGAAGGGCGGTCAGTGCTCTTACCCGCTGGGCCTTCTCTCCAGCCCTTTTTTTTTTTTTTTTTTTTTTTTTTTTTTTTTGTATTTTCGAAACAGGGTTTCTCTGTGTAGCCCTGGCTGTCCTGGAACTCACTCTGTAGACCAGGCTGGCCTCGAACACAGAAATCCACCTGCCTCTGCCTCCCAAGTGCTGAGATTAAAGGTGTGCGCCACCACTGCCCGGCCTCTCCAGCCCTTTTTTAAAAAATTTTTTAAATTTATTTTTTTTTTGAAGTAAATATTTTTAAAGGGCCACTCCACCTGGAGCTAAAGCTCAGGAATATAGTGCTTTTGCTGGACATGTGAGGAGGTTCTAGGTTTGAGCTCCCACTCCACAAAGCAACAACAAAGGGCACATGGGTAAAGAAAATTAAAAATATCTCAACTTTCTTCAGTTATCTACATAATTATTCCAGGAAGTATACTAGGCCCTCGAGCCCGGAACATTCTCTATTTATTTATATATTTATTTTATTTTTTAAAGATTTTATTTATTTATAATATATATATGATGAGTTCAGACAGGCCAGAAGAGGGCACCAGATCCCATTACAGATGGTTGTGAGCCACCATGTGGTTGCTAGGAATTGAACTCAGGACCTCTGGAAGAGCAGTCAGTGCTCTTAACCTCTGAGCCATCTCTCTCACCCAGCAATATTTATTTAATAGTTGCATTTATCCCCGTATGTAGAAAGCACCCAGGCAGCCCACAGTGGAATGCCCCTGAGGGTTTCTGTTCCTTTTATAGCTTCTTTCTATCAGCCAAGACAGCGCCAGATTTCCGACGGTCCCTGATTCTCAGGATAGCCTTTCTCCCTCTCAGTTTCGTAGCCCTCTCTCTACCCGCTCCCTTCTTTTTCTCCGAGGACACAAAACCAGCCATTTTTATGGCCGCTGTGCATTTACTGTTCCCTATATGATTAGCAGAATGGAAACTTGATATAGAAGAGCATCCGTACATAATTTTTTAACTGATTGGTCTCTAGGGAATGAGGTGGCAAGGACTTCCCTTGTCTGCAGGTGGGCAACAATCTGTCCAGCGGAACATGTCCCCACCCTGTGGTCTGAGGAACGTTAATTAGCCTCTCCCTTCTGGATGGGTAAGTGTTCCCTGACCTTCCCAAAGTTCCTGAGCTGACCTTCCCAAGACAAGTTACTCTAGAGCTAAGGAAGCTGAGGCAATGCTAGCCCAAGTTTGGGGCTAGCCTGAGCTACACAGAAAGATTGCTTTAAAAGCCAAGCAAACTGACAAAGCCCCTCTCTCATCTTCCAACAGGCCATCCAGGCCTTGCTAGAGGAGACTTAGTTATTTCCCACTCTGTCTTCTTGGTGGCTTCTGCTCCAAGCGCCCCCTGATAGCGCTAATGCTGCTAGCAGTGGATCGACAGTCTCACCCTGCAGGGCCTAGTTATTGAGGAAGCAGAGGAAGCCCTTAGAACACATTGACGGAATATGGAAGTCACCTGACAGGGACCCGAGGTGGATGAAGTCATTTCATCTCAGGAAAACCACTAAAAGCTCATTCCAGAATAATAGCTTAGTCTTGTTCAAGGTGACATTGAAGCTCCTGTGGTCAGAGCTATGTGTTGTTAATATGTTTCCATTACCAATGCTTCTGCAGCAGAACCCCAATTTTCCCAGGTGGGTGGGCCAGTTTTAACCTGATCTACATTTCTGCTTTTCCCGGGTTTCCCCATGTGGCTTCGGAATGCACTGCAACAAAGTTGCAAGGATGTTGACTGAGTGTTTCAAATAAACAATGTTTATGTGAAAGCCTCTGAATAAATGTGTTTGCAAATGGGTTTAGACGTTGTGTGGAAAGGGCCTGCCTCTCTTAGAAAGAAAAATCTTCAAGTAAATTAGATCCTACTGAAGAGTTTGAAAAACGGAGGCAGGGCTTAATGATCTTGTTCCAAACCCCACCCAGGCTACATCTGACCACCCTCCAACTCCCAGCTTAATATTTGCCACCCTCTCACCCTTTACATTTCTTTCCTTCAGCAAAATCGGTCCATTCAGGAGAACAAGGGAACGGTGACATCTGTCCCTACTCCACTGTGTGCAGTGCTGAAAAACAAGCTTTTGGCTTTCAGCTAGCGCTCAAAATGGAGGCATATAATTAAGTGAATTCTGCCTGGTGCCACACTGTATGTGGCCCTGGGCCCTCTTGTGATCATCAGTCTCAATTCATTTTTCTAGCAAAGGGCCAGTTTTATAGGGGTTTGATTTGGTTTTGGTTTTTTCAAGACAGGGTTTCTCTGTGTATCCTTAGCTGTCCTAGAATTCATTTTATAGACCAAAGTCACAGATCACCTACCTCTGACTCCGGAGTACTAGAACTAAAGGCATGAGCCACAACTTCCCGACTAAGTTTTAATAATAATAATAATAATAATAATAATAATTAATAATAATAATAATAATAATATTTGTTTTTGGATGAGCAGACAGAGAGATGAGCACTACCTTGGCACTATTTCCTGGGTAAAAGTGAGGTTTTCACTGCCAACCACGACACCTTACTAGTTCGACCTGCAAGTTCTTGCAGCATGTCAGAGTGTCCAGCAGATGACGCCACAGTTGAATTTTCTCCGGTACTTATGTATGCAGTGCTTGCAGAAGGCTGGGGGAAGGGGGCAAGATTAAAAAAAGATAGTCTCATTTTCAACATATAACGCCTTCTCTGCTGTGTCAGGGCCCTTTTTATTAGAATTGGTGGAATTAAATTTGAGGTCTTTAAAAAGTTAATTGATGACAACTCAAAAAATGCAACTTGGTTTTGTTTTGTTTTGTTTTTTAGAAATATTTGCACTTTGTTCATTAGGTTTTCCACTTTTGTTTTAAAAAAGAATGTATTATTTTTATTTATATGTACCACTTGTAGCTGTGTGAGTTTATGTGCTCCACCTGCATAGAGCCTTGAAGTCACCTGATCTCTCAGGGCAAGTTGTGAGCCCCGAGAACATGGGTGCTATGGAGCCGAACCACGTCCTCTCCAAGATCAGCAAGCACTCTTGACTGCTCAGCCGAGTACCACTGCCTGCGGTGTCGTGATTTCCAAGTGTGCTCCAGGAATTACTCTCCGTGAGCAGGATCTGAGCGGCAAGCGCTTTTCTCCACTGAGCCCTGTGGCCTGCCCACGTTTTTCAAACAGTAGTAATTGTCACCGGGGCACAATGGGGCTGGGGTAGAATTCTTGGCTATGTTCAACAACCGACGCGTACGTGTATGAAACGTTAAAAAGGAAGAAAGAAATGTTACTTAGAAGAAGCACGATGGTCCAGAAACTAAGCAACCGCCCAGGGTGACTTGCGAGGCGTGGCGGCGGTGAGCTCACCCGCTGCGACGGAAATGGCCTGGGAGGAAGCCGGGCGGTGGCTGCAGCGCCCGCACAGCGCCGCCTGCTGGCCAAAGGCGACAAAGAGCTGGGCCCGCAGGGCGTGGCCCCTGCGCATTCCAAAGAGCTGGCGGGGACCGTAGGAGCCAGGGACGCAGCCGGAGCCGCCCCTCACCGAGAAGAGAAAGTTCCCCGCCTGCTGCAGTTAGGGAAGGCGGTCTCCCTGAGGGTTTTTAGCCGGTTTAATGGTTCCTAAAGCTAAAAAGGATGGATTTGATTTGGATGACGTTGTCATTTTAGACCACTCTAGTGGAAAATGGAAAACAGAACCTGATAAGGGTCCGCTTTAATTTTATTTTTATCCTCCCTTAACGAGACTTGTCAAATATTAATGAGGCTATAAGGCAGGCTTTAAAAGTACGCAGGGGCTTGCGTTTTAATCGTGGATGCGCTAATCATTTCTGCCTGACAGTTTTATTCTAGGAAGACTGCGGTGATGTTTCTGGAGTCCCGCCTCCTCTCCCCACTTCCGTTTTCTCTTTCCTCATTTGACAAGAGTCTCTGCACTGGTCTCCTTAGAACACGTCATCATCACCCACTGGAAGAGAGGATTGTGGTACCACCTTTCCCCCTATGGCTGAAGCCGGCAGGAGATGACGGATTGCTGCAATCTGTTCTCGAGCCTGCCTGGTTGCCTGGATCCCCTCAGGATGATGCTAAGGCAGCTCTTGCTCTGCTGCCTCTCACTAGCAGCAGGTGCTGTCTCAGGGACAACGACCTCGTGATCACATTACTCAGTGATTACGTCTTCCTTCGTACTTTCCACTCGCAGCGATCGCTAGTTCTAAGAATCTTTCATAACTTCATTTGACTTCTCGTAAGAGAATGAAGGCCCACACACGGGCGCTTTCATAGCACACTTGCACCTGAAATTATGCAGTTGGCCTGGGCTGTCAGAGATCCGGGAAGGCCCTCCATGCCACACTTCTGACCTGAACTCTGAACCACTCTGATGCACTCTGCGGAAGGGACAGGCACTGTCTTCAGCCGTGTACCCAAACAGTTCAGTATGTTCCAGTGAAAAAAGTTCGCAAAAGGTGTGTGGTTACAAAGGGAGCAGCGCTGGCTAACTCAGTGGGGCACAAAACAGCAACAATAGGAAGTTCTACAGGCAGGAGGGAACCAGGGAAGTTGGGGATAAACAGTAATCAGAACGCACTGTGTATATCTAAAGCTGATTTTGTTTGTTAGAGACAGGGTCTCCTCTTTTAACTCTGGATGGCATTTAATCCATAGAGATTTAGCCTTCTGCCTCCGAGTGCTATGTCTCCACGCCCAGCTATATGAAATGGTAAAAGTCCATGGCAGGAAAAGTAAAAGGAATGCTATATTACTGGGTCCCTGTTTGACCTGAAGACTGCAATTCCCATCGCAGCCCATCTGTAAGCATTAATTATAGGCTCTTGTTCTGGCACAACAGCAGTGCCAGAAAAACCTGAATTAGGAGCTCAACGTCAAGAGAAGGAAAGCTGGGTTAGCAGGTCCCATAGGTAAGTGTCTGGGCTCCAAGCCCTCACCATCCGGATCCAACCAGATGAACACTAGGGGCTCTTTGTTTTGAGGACAAAGGGGGATATTTAGTAACTTTTAGTGAATCCGGCCAGGAAGATGTTTGACATTTGTTTATCTGCAGAGAGGAAGGAGGGGAATGCCTCCCAGTACTGTACGTTAGTGTCCTTCAGCTAGAAGATACAGGAACAGAGAAGCTGAAAACATTAATACAATGCAGGCACACATCTCCCTGTGAGACCCTGGACTATTGAACCAAAGGCTACTATACTAAGCAGGGATGCCGCAGGGACACCGCCTGAGCCTCCCTTTGTGGCACTTCCCAGAGAAAGTCTGCTCACACAAAGCCTAGCACTTCCAAGGGGGGAGGGGAGTGGGCTTTTTCTTGGTAATTGGGAAGGCTCCCTCTCCCGCCCCCCCTCACCTGTTCCTCCCCCTCTTCCACCAGTTGTTTCCGTCTCTTAGGAGGAGGTGGCAAAATAAACTCCTCACCCCCATTATCTGTCTTGAATCTTCTGGAGCCCTGAACTCTGTGAAGAGCCAGGTCTGTCTATATTCAGAATTCTAACCTGCTGTGAGTTTTGCTTTTCTCTTTCAATTGTACAAAACTCAAGTCAAGGGAGGGAGGAGGGGGGCTGGAGAGAAGAGAAATCTCTTCCTGAGAAATCTCTTCAGTGTCAAAAAGGGGCTTTCTGGGGCTGGTGAGATGGCTCAGAGGGTAAGAGCGCTGACTGCTCTTCTAAAGGTCCTGAGTTCAAATCCCAGCAACCACATGGTGGCTCACAACCACCTGTAAGGAGATCTGACACCCTCATCAGCCATATCCAAAGACAGCTACAGTGTACTTATGTATAATAATAATTAAATCTTTAAAAAGGGGGGCTTTCTTAGCAATACTCCCTTTTCACAGTACTAGTCTTATAAAAGTCATCTAAACTGGCTATGGTGAGACACACCTAGCACTCTGGCGGCCAAAGCCATGTTCAAGGCCACCCTGGCTACAAAGTAAAACGCTGTCAACAAAACAAAAAGAAAAAATGGTAGGGCTTTTGCAGTGCATGCCGCACGAGTTCAATCCCTAATACCTCAAATCCATAAATAACATATAAAACCAAAAGGATATTTTTAACGCTGTCCCTTTAAATGAAACTCATTCCGAATTGCTCTTCTCTGAGCTAAGCCTGGAATTAAGGCAAAGGGGCTTGGCTCAGGCCTCAGGCCTCACCACATTCCACAAACACTTGGCCCATCTGCTGTCTGACTGTTTCTCAGACCAAAATTCACACGTGGCTTCAGCTCTTGACAGCTGAAGTCTTTTTGTTGAATAGGAATTCCAGTTTGGGGTTGGTTGGGATGAGTTCACACACACACACACCCTAAAAACAGGTTCTGTGGGTTAGAGAAAGCTTTCTGAGCCAGGAGGGATAGACAGACATTTTAAAAACAACATGGGTTTATTACTTGGCAATCCACCACCCACCCACCCCCACCCACCCCACCCACTCCCACCTACTCCCGAAAATCAGGCTCATTTTGTGTGAATTCCCGCTCATTACTGGTAGTTTTTTAGTTCCTACTAAATTTCATCTGCCCTCTAAGTAACCGCTTGTATTGTGTTTAGAACAATGGTATATTTATGAGCTTTGGTGCTTCTACCAGAGCTACTCAGCAGGAGACCAGCTGCCCCTGCCCTCATAAGGCCTGTGAGACCAGCCTGGTTAGCCCTCCTAGAGACCTTCCGACGAGTGAGGCCCAGCTAGAACAAATGAGCAGATGTCATGGGCTTATCTTTACCTTTGTAATTAAAGAAAATTGTTGATAAACAATTTTAATAATTTGAAAAAATTATGATTCACAGGTTGTGATTCACAACCTGTGAATATTCATAATCCTGCCCTGTATTGGATGATGGCAGCTACCCCTACAGTGGGATTTAGGAAAGCTTTTAATCGTGGGGTTCAAAATTCCCAAAATATGTTACCTCATATTTCAAAGAACTTCAATTTAAAAATCATAAGCGCTTTTGGGGATAAGATCTCTGTTTTGCACTTCATATTTTCCACATGTATGGCTTTAGACATGCAGCAGGTATCCAGGGAATGCATGCCTATTAGCCAGGTGTAATGGTGCAAGCTCATAATCTGCCACTCAGGAGGCAGAAGTAGGAAATTCAGGAGTTCAAAGACAGCCCCTGCTCCCTGCGGTCATCTCAAAAGAAATAAAGCAACTAAAACAAGCATTAAAGGGACAGCAAATGAGAACCAATCCCAAGCTTAGGCCACACCGTCGGCACAGTATAATACCACATACATCATTTACACCAAAAATATCCTAAGTGCTTTCCATTCAAAGATTATCTCATTTAGAAACTCAGGCCGCGTCACAGGTGCTGCTGTGAGGGTGGCACTTGGGAAACACCAGACATTACTATTAGCCTATTTTATATGTGACAAACCTCACACAAAAAACACTGCTAGCCGGGTGGTGGTGGCACACACCTTTAATCCCAGCACTTGGGAGGCAGAGGCAGGCGGATTTCTGAGTTCGAGGCCAGCCTGGTCTACAGAGTGAGTTCCAGGACAGCCAGGGCCACACCGAGAAACCCTGTATTGAAAAAAAAAAAAAAAAGAAAGAAAGAAAGAAACACCGCTAATCAGCAGTCGTCCCAGCTGGCATTCTCCGGTGCCTTTAATTTAGTTATTGTTGTTCCTGTTTTGTTTTGGACAGGGTCTCTCGGTGTAGGACAGGCTGGCTTCTTCAGTCTCCCAAGGGTTTGGATCAGAGCTGTGCATCCCTGAGTCCGTCCTCCCCTCCCGGAGCTTCCAGGCTACCAACCACACCCATAGCTCCATTCACTAACCACCCTTCTTTGAGCCATAGTTAAGTGCTTCCTCTGAAAGACCATCCCCAAGAAGTGAAAGCACTCAGTATGCCAGGTTTGCAATCGTTCGTTCCCTGTGCTACCTCACTTCGTCTTTACAACTTCGTCTTTGTGAGTCGCCTGCTAATACCTCAGGAGTAAGGAAAAAAAAAACCGACTAGAGATTGGGGGTTAACTACCGGAGGCAGGGGGCTAAGGAACCGATGAGAACACCGCGCGCCTGCGCTGGGCCTCTCGGAGCTCACTGTGCTGATGTGCGCCGCCTGCTACTTGCCTTTCCTCTATGATGTTAGTAATACTCCAGTCAGCCCTAAAGCCGCTGCCTGTTTTCAACCTGCCCCGTGACTACAAACCCAGTTAGATGTTGACTTGTGCCATGAAGTCATTTCAAGATCCCAGGCGCAAGGCCGAGCGAAAACAAGGAAAAGCGGTTCTGACGCTGGCCACACAACAGCTGGGAGGAAGAGGCGTAAACCTTTAAAAGGAGCCCCACCGGGCACGGATAGGAAAAGGAAGAGTCAAACAGAAAACACAGCATGGCGCCATTTCTGTTTTTAAAAGTTACACAAGACAATGGCACACTTATACATATACATCCATGATGGCCAAAGGAGAAACGCCGGTTCTCTGGGTGGGGGCCGGCCGGGCTTGAGGTGACAGAGTAGTGACATTTTAAAAGATAGTTTATTAGCATAATGGGTATGTAAGAGAAAGGGGACAAAGGACTGGGTGGGGCAGAGACGCTGTCAGAAAATAAAAGATCAGAATAAATAAATCTAATAAACATTTTTTAAAAGAAAATAAAAGATTACTCACGTGTTATAAAGGGAGTGGCATGAACACACCAGGCTAATGCTGGCTTAACATCTCATCGCGAATTCAATGACTTTTAATGTATTTTTTTTTTTTTAGGTTTTTCGAGACAGGGTTATCCTGGAACTCTGTAGTAGGCTGGCCTCGAACTCAGAAATCTGCCTGCCTCTGCCTCCCAAGTGCTGGGATTAAAGGCTCACCGCCCGGCTTAATATTTAATATTTCTTACATCTACCAGAAAGGTTCTCACATTGTGGCTCTTGGAACGGACCGGGGTCGGGGGTGGGGATGGGAGGAAGCCTGACTGTGTTTCTTTGTGTTATTGGACTAATTTCCTTATCTACTAAGAAGAGAGAATAGAAAGAGACGGGCTCAGAGAGTGCCATGAGGATTAACTGAGAGAATAAATGGACGATAACTTAGGCTTTTGGGACATCAGCATGGCTGATCACCCTCTTCCTGCCCCAGTCCATCCACTTCACCTGATTTTTAATTTTATCTTTAAGATAATTAAATGTCCTGCTTTGAGAACATTTGTTCATTACTACATGCCTATACCAATGCCAACTTAAATGAGTAAAGTATTGGAATTTGGTATAATAGCTTGACAGATAGGCTTTGATTATTTCAAACTTTACATTGTGCAAATGTATCTTTTTAAGCATCAATAGTCTGGTTCATCTATTAATTTTAAGAAATATATTTAACCGGATTAAACAAAAATACATCTCTCTTCCCTGTAAAAATCCATTTTTGATGTGAGAGATCAATCACCCAGATCAGAGGCCATTTAAAGCACAAATCAAAAACGTAAATAGGTTTGCATCTTACCGTGTGTGTTTATCCATGACCCTAATCAAACACAGATGCTTGGGAAACTTCAGCAATGGATCATAAGCCTTGTATGACGAGGATTTCAGAGACAGAGAAATGCTAATGCCATGGTATAGCTTAATACAGAAAAAGGAATGAGAACCCACTCATAACATTAACAGCATGCACACAGCCCCATGGTCAACAGAGCACACACAGCCCCACAGGAACAGCCGACACACAGTGCCACATCCAAGGTTACACACACATGATGTAACCGGCTTCTGTTTCTACCTCACCTTCAGAACAGACCCAAGCTCTCTTCTGCCTTTGTTGGATGTGCATGAATTTTAAAAAGGGAAGAGACCTGAAGATTTTTGGTGCAGTAGATAAGATCCAGTTAGAGATGTTTTACACTCTTTGTGAGGAAAAGGATTGATCTGAAGGTCCTGTTTCCAAGCACATGAAACACATCCCTCTGAGGTCCTCCAGTCATTAACCGGGGCTGTCAGCTCAGAGCTGCGCACCCATTGTTCACTTTCTTCTACTCTAATTAGATTTGACAGATTGCTCTTTCTGGTTTGACTGGCTGTTGCCAAGAACACAGAGAAGAGATGGAGCTGACCCTGTCATTGTGCCCATGGGACCGGAGCCCCTCATCCTAGTCAACAGATGACAGAAATACATACCAGTAGCTTCCAATCTGTTCCTTGCCTTAGTCTCTGGCTCTTTCTGTAAAAGCTCCTGACAGTCTGAGTTTTCTTATCCTCAATACTGAGAAACTGACTACCTGGGTAGGCTATGGGGGTATTGTTAAGTGATACTCTATATTGTTCATATTAACACTGTAACCCTTGTAACATTGTGACTTTTGTCTGTAATACTGAGACCTTTGTCTATAACACTGTGTGTGACCTTTGTTTTTTCTGCAAATCTGGAAAGGGGGTAGGTAGGTGGGCACACTCTCTCCCCCACCGTCCCCTCCCCTCTTCCCTCTCTTCCTTTCTTTGTTTCTTCAGGGCCTCCTGTATCTCAGGCTCAGTGCTGAGGGTCTAATCTAGGGATTGTACATGCTGGCCAACCACTCCTTCTATAAGGATGTCCAAGGTGCCCAGTCTAGCCATATAGCCATGGCTGTCCTGGAACTTGCTATATAGATCAGGCTGGACCTAAATTTGTCATAATCATCCTACCTCTGCCTCCAGCAGTCTATTTTTTTTAATTTTAAAATTACATTTATTATTTATTCTTGGAGGAGGGGAACTGTATGAGAATCAGTCTCAGGGCTGACCTCAGGGTACAGGCTTGAGGCACCCTTTCCCCGCTGAGCTGGCTCACTGGTCCTTTCTAACCAGAAAGCTGTTTTCATCTCGCACGGAGCCAAGATACAAGGAGTGTTTCATGGCACAGAGCTGAGGAGGACTTCACAAGTCTGGGGAGGACTTCATGCCTCTGAGGTCAATCCATTGCATGGTTCTGGTGCGTCCCCTATTTGCAAAGCATCAATGAACTTGGACCCAGACTTGCTATATTGCTACTACCTAAGAGTTGTGCCATGCGTGCCGGGCGGTGGTGGTGTATACCTTTAATCCTAGTACTTGGGAGGCAGAGGCAGGCAGATTTCTGAGTTCGAGGCCAGCCTGGTCTACAGAGTGAGTTCCAGGACAGCCAGGGCTACACAGAGAAACCCTGTCTCGAAAACAAACAAACAAAAAAAAAGAGACGTGCCATGAAATGGTTACCGTAACTGACTTTAGAGATCATCTAGTCTAATAACAGTAGGATGGCTCAACGGGTAAGGCCACTTCTCTCTAAGATCTAAGTCCATGTCCAGAACCACATGCTGGGAGGAAACACCTACTGTCTTGCATGTTGTCCTCTGAGCTACACACGCACACACACACACACACACACATCACACACACACATACACACATGCGCACACACACATACACACACATACACACACACATACACACACATGCATACACACACATACATATACACATGCACACACATGCACACACACATGCACACACATGCACACACACATACATACACACATGCACACACACACACACATATATATACACACATACATATACACACATATAAACACTCGCACACACACATACACACACACGCACAGAAACTAATGTTACATATTAGTTTAGATGACTTTATTCAGACATATGATCTCATTCAAATATATCTATATGAGATCATCTAATCTCATGGCTTTGTTTGGGAGGTTAAAGGAGTGTATCTGACAAGCACAGAAATATCAGCTCACAGAACTAACCCTTGAGCCTGAACAAGAGCCTGCTGCTTCTTTGGCATTACCATAGCCCCCTTACTGCCCCCACCTCCCCTGTCCTTGATATAAACCACACAAGTCAGGGAAACCATTCTTTCCCTGCAAAAGGCAAAAGGACTTCTCAGTGGAGAACAGGATTGTCAGAACTAGTCTCTTGCAGAGAGCTCTCTTAGAGCAGATGCCGAGTCATCAAATAGCAATGGACTCTTGGGGACAATGGGCTTGGCTATGACCTTGGCCTGAATAACTATAAGCAAGACTGTTACAAAGTTCTTGAGACAGGCCCTTTGACCAGACTGTGATGTAAACCAATTCACCTTGTCTATTTGCCTACTCAAAAGTCTTTTATAATCCCAGCACTTGGGAGGCACAGGCAGGCAGAGTTCTGAGTTCGAGGCCAGCCTGGTCTACAAAGTTAGTTCCAGGACAGCCAGGGCTATACAGAGAAACCCTGTTTGGAAAAACCAATAAAAAAAAAAAAATAAGTCTTTTAAAGCACATGATCACTGACTGAGCTCTGAGTCCCAGGTGCCCCCCAAATCTGACTCTAGTGAAGATCTGAATCACTGAGCAGAGCTTGAGAAGGAGCCAGGGGAGGAGATGTCTCTGTGTAGAGAAGCCCCCTACTAGGGGAGCCATGATGGAAGTAGGAGTGGTGAATTTTCCTTGCTTGAGTCTCAAGTGGTTATATAAAAATCACAGAGGAAGTGATAATGGAGGTAAACTATGGGAGATAAATGTTATCTATACCTCCCAGGGGCTGAAACGATGCATGTTCATATCATTCATGGCTTGTAGCAGAGGACCTGCCAGTGGCCTGGGACAAGCATCCAGCCTGCAATCCCAACACCTAAACCTAGAAGCTGTCCTTGAAGATGAGCCTTGGCTATATGGAAAGTTCAAGGCCATACAAACGTGATATGTGAAATCCTGTCTCCAAAGAACAACAGACAAACGGACAAAAAACCCAAAAATGGGCTGGTGAGATGGCTCAGCAGGTAAGAGCACTGACTGCTCTTCTCAAGGTCCTAAGTTCAAATCCGAGCTACAGTGTACTTAGGTATAATAATAAAATAAATCTTTGGGCTGGAGTGAGCAGGAACTGAGCAAGCAGGGTTGACCAGAGTGAGCAGAGGTCCTAAAAGTCAATTCCCAACAACCAGATGAAGGCTCACAACTATCTGTACAGCTACAGTGTGTACTCATATACAATAAATAAATAAATAAATAAATAAATAAATAAATAGTGTGTGTTGGGGGAATTGCTAGGCACAGTGGCACCATATGGAATCCCAGCACTTGGGAGGCAGAGGCAGGAGGATCTCTGTGAGTTCTAGGCCAGCCTGGTCTACAGAGTAAGTTCCAGGTCGGCCAGGGCTACATAGTGAGACCCTGTACCAAAAAAGAAAAGAAAGAAAAGAAAAAGAAAAAGCCAACATTACCTACATAGTGAAGCCAGTCTGAGCTATCTGCTAGAGAGAGGAAGAAAGAGAGGGAGAGAGATAGAGGTAAAGAGAGAGACAGAGAGACAGGGAAAGAGAGAGACAGAGAGTATGAGCCTGTAAGGGGAGAGTTTAGTGCATAGCTTAAAGAATGAGCTCTCTGGAAATACAAAGAGACAAAGGAGCCTGGGTTGGTAACTCATAAGAAGCAAGGAAGTTACATGATCCAAACTTTGGGTTGTTTGGTTGATTTGGGGGGGGAGTTGTTTTGTTTTTTTCTCAAAACAGGTTCTCACTACAGAGCTCTATACACCAGACAGGCTGACTCTGAACTCACAGAGATCTACCTGCCTCTACCTCCCAAGTACTGGCATTAAAGGCCTGCACTGCCCCTATACCTGGATTTAGGTTCTTTTAATGTTAATTTATGCAAATGAGTGTTTTGCCTTCCTGTAGGTGTGTGTACCATTTGTCTGGCCAGTACCTGAGGAGGTCGGGAGGGAGCATCAGATTCTGGGACAGGAGTTCCGGACTTATCCTCATGTGACCCACTATGGGGGCCCTGGGAACTAGACCCATATGGCAACTCCAGGTCTGAGAGGTCAGACTTACGTGCAGGCAAAACACCCATACATGTAAAAATAAATAAATATTTTTTAAGGCATTGGGTCCCCTAAAACTGGAGTTAGAGGTTTGAGGACCGAAGTTTGGGTGCTGGGAACCAGGCCCAGGTCTTCTGGAAGAAGACTCTCTCAAGGACCTAGATGTCGTGTCTGCTTATTTGTATGGGGCACGTACAGCACATGGAGGGCACAGCACAGCCCGAGGAAGTCAGCTCTCTCCTGCAGTGTGTGAGTCCTAGACAATGAACTCAGGTCATCAGGTTTTGCTGGCAAGCTCCTTTATCTGAGGAGCCATCCTGCTGGCCTCACCAAATTCCATTTTAGAACATTCTGATGGTAAAGTGGACCATGGGTTAGGAGCCTTGATAGAAAGAAACGAGCCCAAGACAAAGACAGAAAGAGACCACTGCCAACATAACTACGTTTCTTCTATCTTTTTATTCTTTAGGTGAGAGTCTTACTGTGTTATGATCTTGAACATCTAGCTCAAATGACCCTTCCCCTCTCTCTATCTACCAAACAGTTCGAAAGTCAGCAGATGCCATGTGCCCAGCTTTGCTGCCATTTTTATTTTATTTATTTATTTATTTATTTATTTATTTATTTATTTAGTCTTTCTGAGACAAGAGTCAGTCTTGTGTACTCCTGGCCTGGAACTTAATAGTAGACTAGGCTAGCCACACATTTGCTACGCTCCTCTTGCCTCTGTCTCCAGAATGAGGGGAGGATAGATCTGCACCATGATGCTTGGCTCTAACTAAAGAGTGAGAGACAAAGCAGGGTGGTGGTGGTACATGACTTTAATCCCAGCACTTGGGAGGCAGAGGCAGCCGGATTTCTGAGTTCAAGGCCAGCCTGGTCTACAGAGTGAGTTCCAGGACAGCCAGGGCTACACAGAGAAACCTCGTCTCAAAAAAAACAACAAAAAAAAAAAAGTGAGAGAAATGTGATTCAGAAGGTAAATGCTACTCCAGTATGCACAGATCACCAGCACTGCGTAGACAGGTGCAGTGTGGTCTGCTGATAAACTCTAACCCAGAATGGATAATTACACCGGGCCCCCAGGCCTCAATATACAGTTGGCCTCCAACCTCTACATGTGCACCGTGGTATGCACATGCCTGAACAACACCCCCCCACACACACTCAATTTGTAATAAATAAATGCATACATACTTCTCTTTTTCATTTACTTCATTCCTCAACGTGTCTCTGAAATCAGCACTCTCTGGCTGGGCCTTCTCCCTGAACCCAACTGTCTGTATTTAAGTAGCTTTTCTCCTCTTCCTGAGCTCAGCCTGGCATGCAGGATCCTCTCTCATGCCCAACTCAGCGCCTTTGCCAGGATGACAGCTTTTGCTAAGAGGGCCAATTGTGTCAGAGCCCAGCTCATGTGTCACCCCTTCGGCGGGGGGGGGGGGGGGGGGGGGGAGGGGGGGCTTTACCTCACCTTGTGGCTCAGGCTGGCCTTAAATTTGCAGCAATCCTCTTGGGTCAGCCTCTTGAGTGCTAGGATTACAGATCTGAGCCACCAGAACTAGCAAGCAAACACGTCCTCTTTAAACATCCTTTTGTCAGGCCGCTGGATTGATCTGGGGCCTTTAATGACTGTTTTCTTGTTAAGCTGTAAGTTTAAACTCTGCCTTACTTTAGAGATTTTCAAAGCTGCTCTGGCCAGGGCCATCAGCTCCACTCAGCTGTGGGCAGGGTGGCTGCTGCACCTTCTAGGACAAGGTCCTGTTCATGCCTTTCCTTATACGCATCTCAGAGACCATCCAACGCTCAGCTCCGAGATCACTCCTCCCTGAGATCTTGCTTGGCTAGTCCCTGCCTGTACAACCTCCAGACTCCTGAAGCCCTTAGCACTTAATTATATATGCTTATGCTATGTAACTGACTAGACTGCTGGAAATGCACATTAGTCATGTTCCCTTCAGAGGATTTATTGAGTGTATGGAGCATAATTTATACTTCTTTAAGTCGTAAGGTCTGGACTTGACCATAGCCCTCCAGTCCCGGCTGTTTCACAGGGCTATCTTATGTCCTCTAGCAACTGGCTCACCTTCTCTTGTTTATGTCCTAATACCCCAAATTAGCACAGAAATAAAAATTTCAGGCCAGCCTGGGTTATGTGGTAAGACTCTGTCTTAAAAACAAAACAGCTGGGCAGTGGTGGCGCACGCCTTTAATCCCAGCCCTTGGGAGGCAGAGGTAGGCGGATTTTTGAGTTCAAGGCTACCCTGGACTACAAAGTGAGTTCCAGGACAGCCAGAGATATACAGAGAAACCCTGTCTTGAAAAACCAAAAACCAAACCAAATCAAAACAAAACAAAAACAAGCAAACAAAACAAAACAAAACAAAAAAAGAAATGTACTGGCTGGTTTTATGTGTTAACTTGACACAAGTTAAGAGTCACCTGAGAGTAAGGAGCCTCAGTTGCGGAAGTGCCTCCATGAGATCGAACTGTAGGGCATTTTCTCAGTTAGTGATCAGTGGGTGAAGGCCATTGTGGGTGGTGCCATCCCTGGACTGATAGTCTTGGGTTCTGTAAGAGAGCAAGCTGAGCAAGCCAGCAAGCAGCACCCTCCATGGCCTCAGCTCCTGCCCCCAGGTTCCTGTCCTGTTTGAATTCTTGTCCTGACTTCCTTCAGTGGTTAACTGCAATATGGAAGTGTAATCCAAATAACCCCTCTCCTCCCCATCTTGCCTCTTGGTCGGTCATGGTGTTCCACGACAGCAATAGACGCCTGTCTAAGACACCAAACAAACAAATAATAAGCAAAGAAATATTTTAATAAAAAGTTCCCATTTGTGTGGTTTTCTCCTTGTGCGTGCATGATCTCGAAGAACAAACGAGTTCCTGTGGCGACTGCTTGTCGGCTGAGGGGACAGTGGGTTTAGGAGAGTGGAAGACAGTAATAAAGGGGAGGGGAGGTAATTAAAGGTGCAAGGCCAAGCTCTAGACACATCCTGTTATTACATTTTATATTATACCAATTACCACAGCCCTCTCTTTCCTACTTTAAACAGCATCAACCGGCTTGCTTTGAAGAGCTGACGCTTTGTGTCTCGTGGGGTCCCTGGATTGCATCCTAGTAAAAAGCCTTGGGACTCGGTTGCTATGGAGAAGACAAATTACTGCTGTGCAGCAAGATCATGCTTCTGCGGCAGCGGACGCCACCCAGAAGGGCATCACCGCAGCCTGTCCTGAAAGATTGCTGAAAGTTAACTGTTTAAAAAATGTCTGTAGGAAGCTCTCCCCTTCTAACCCCCAATGCCTACGTCCACTGTCTAGTGCACTAAAATACTGTATTTGCGAAGGAAAGATTAAAAATTAGGAGATGACTGGAAGGCAGAATTGATGTGTGGTTTTAGGATGGGCGAGACACCGGTCTGAGATAGTTGTGAGCCATCATGTGGTTGCTGGGAATTGATCTCAGGACCTCTGGAAGAGGTCAGTGCTCTTAAATGCTGAGCCACCTCTCCAGCCCAGCCCAAGTTGTCTTAAAAGCTGTAGTGCGTGCATTGCCAGCTGAAGAACCCACAGGACCGGCTCTGAGGACACCGAGTTCTGCCTCTGTGGATTTTGCTTTTCTGGTCTAAGATTTCTCATTGGTAAGGTGACCGCAGACAGTTAGGAAGCATCCCAAACCCTCTTCCCTGTCCTGCCTGTCCACCCACCCTAACCTCTGACCTTCAGTTAGGCCTGTACAAAAGCATAATTAACCCTACCTTTGCTGGTAGAAATGATGTACTCTATACATTCCCCTCCTCCCCTAAGAAGTGTCTGGGAAGCATTTAGGAGACACTTAGATTCAAACTGGCCTTATCAAAGTCACAGACAGGGCGGTGGCACTGAATGTCAGGCCATGTGGAGCTGTCTCAAGGGGTTTTCCACCCAAGCTGAAGAGCCACTCCGTAGAGAGCGGATGGGTTCCCCATCTCTCTAGTCTGCTTCTTAGATTCTCAGTCTTCAGATTGCTCTCGAGTCGCCATGATTGTTTTAAAGTATACTGAGCTTTTCGATGCAGTTCTGTGATAGAACTTCGGAGCCAGCAGACAGCATTCAGAAAAGAGCTCGGTCAGCTCTCTGCCTGACTGTTGCTTGGCAGCGGCCTCCCCTGGGATGTCTCCTGGCATCCATCCAGTCCTTTGCAACATTAAGCTGCTCTTTGTGCTTCCAGTAAAGACTCCCCTTTGCACCTGTTTTCTAGGAGAGCTTCGCCCATGCCCCTCACCCCAGGTTGAAAAAGAACCATGCCTGCTGCTTTAGCAAACGCCTTTCAAATGCCCACCAAAAAATTGTTCCTTTTCGTCTTTCCCAAACGACACGGCGGTGTGTAGTTTAAGCTACACCGCCTTCAGGTTTTGAGGCCACCGGCCTTCCGTACATTATGCTAATTGCCTTGTTAAAGCTGTCCAGCCCTAAGTGATCACCCTGTGGAGAGGGAGTTCAGTAGAGGAAAGAAGGACTGGTTCCCTGAGCAGAAGGGAAGGCCCTTCGCTGGTACAGTGCCTCATGAAGGGCAAAAGGCAAAAGGACTAGACTGTCAGGGAGCACCAACTCAGCAAAACAGAGTTCCTATTTGACCAGGAAACAGTGAACCAGAAGTGCAGTCCAAATTGCCTGCCGGCATTGCTGACAGGAAATCCCCTGGAACGCTAGGCCTCTGGTTACGGTCTGAGAGGAACATTAGCCCACTTCCCAGCCGTCTGCAGAGTGAGGTCAAGCAGGAGGTTTTCTACAGCGGCCAGCATTCCAGTCAAAGGTGTCTGCTGAATTCTGCAAAAGTGAGTCATTTCAGCTGGTTGTTCACCCAGTTCACACAGGCAGCACGTGTTCTGGGGCCTTAAAAACAAAAAACAAAAAACAAGCAGGGGTTTTCCCTCTTGCATTCCACAGGTAGTGAAAGGCCTGAAGGAGCCATAGTTAGTGTCAGCAGAGAGAGTTGGCTTGGTGCCTGAGTTGCCTCAGCCTGAGTAACACGGATTACAGGTACACACCACCTTGGTCCTGACTGTTACTATACTTACACGCATACATACATACACACACATTCTGTGTTTCCATACATCCCAGACAGACCTCAAGTTTACTATGTAGCCAAGGATGATGTTCACTTTTGACCCTCCTGTCCTGACTCTTAGGGTGTGTCAGTGTGGATTATAACGGCTATTGAAGCACCTGAGTTGTTTTTGGTTTTGTTTGTTTTTATGTTTTGGCGGTAAGGGATCTTTTTGTTTGTTTGTTTGTTTTTTGGGGGGTGGGGTTGCGTTTTGCTTTGTTTTGTTTGAGACAGGTTCTCTAAGCTTGGTGTAATGTTACAGAGCTTTAATCCCGGCACTTGTGATGCAGAAGTACTAGAGCTCTGTGAGTTCGAGGCCACCCTAGGCTACGCAGGGAGCTCCCAGAGGCCAGGGCTACACAGGAAGACCCTGGCTTGAAAAAAATAAACAAAATTTTAAAGAAAAAGAGAGAGAGACAGAGCCCTGACTGTCCTGGAACTTACTCTATAGACCACGCTGGTCTTGAACTCATAGAGCTCCACCTGCCTCAGCCTCTGAGGTGCTAGGGTTAAAGGTGTGCATGGGTCACTACTCTTAGCCTCCCAATACCTTTTTTGTGCAGTGCCTCATGCATACCAGGCAAGCATTCTACCAAATGAGCTATATCCTTAGCCCTAAATATGAATCTCTTTATGAGTTTATTTCTTTGTTTACTATATTTAGAGTTTTTGCTATTGTTGCCTTTGATGTTTTGTTTGTTTGTTTTGTTTTGTTTTATTCGGGCGACAGGGTCTCTCACTGAACCTGATTTTGGTGGATTTGGCTAAGCTAGCTGATCAATGAGCATTAGGAACCCAAATCTTCATTCTCTGGTGCTGGGCTTATAGACTGGATCTGCCACACCCAGCTCTTCTGCATACATTGTGTTTCCAAATCCAGGTCCTAGAGCTTTTGTGGCTGCCTCTTTGCCAACTGGGCATCTTTCCAGCTCATACTTAGGTTTTCAGGTACAGTCTCAATTAGCTCAAGCTGGCCTTGAACTCAGGATGTGGCTTAGGATGAATCTTGGATTTCTGGCTAGTCTACCTCCCTTGCCTGAGTGCTGGGATCACAGACTGTGTCAAGTGCCAGATTCTACAGTGAATCTAGGATGAAAAACTATTAGTCATTGAGATGACTCAAGAAAAGTTGCTTCTCACCAAGACTAGAGACTTGAATTCAATCTCTAGGAGAAAACCGACTGACTCCCTAAAGGTGTCCCTCTGTATCTGTGCCACAGGGGACCCCTCTCCCAATAAATGAATACATGTAAATCTTAAAGGTGGTATCTAAGGGGGGGGGGTGCTGGACAGACAGCTCTTGCAGTGGACCTGGATTTTATACCCAACACTGGTATGGTGGGCTACAATCATCTCTAGCTCCTGTTCCAGGGGATCTAATGCTTTCTTCTGTCTTCCTACAGCACAGGCACACACCAGGTGAACTGACAGACATTCAGGCAAACACTCTGAAACATTTTTTAAAAAAACCTTTAAGCCATGGTGATGCGTGCCTTTAATCCCAGCACTCTGGAAGTAGAGGCAGGTGGATCTTCAAGTTCAAGGCCAGCCTGGTCTATAGAATGAGTTTCAGGCCAACCTGGGCTATACAGAAAGACTATTTTAAATAAAAACATGAACAAAACAGAAACTACAAGCATGTCTTGTACAACGAGATAAAAAGATCACAAATCTAAGGCCTCCTGGGCTACAGAGAAAAATGCCCGGCACAGAGACTGCTTGTCTCAGTTAGAGTTTTACTGCTGTGAACAGACACCATGACCATGGCAAGTCTTATAAAGGACAACATTTAATTGGGGCTGGCTTATAGGTTCAGAGGTTCAGTCCATTAATCATCAAGGTGGGAGCATGGCAGCATCCAGGCAAGCATGGTGCAAGTGGAGCTGAGAGTTCTACATCTTCATCTGAAGGCTGCTAGCAGAATACTGGCTTCCAGGCAGCTAGGATGGGGGTCTAACAGCCCACACCCACAGTGCCACACCTACTCCAGCAGGGCCACACCTTCTAGTAGTGCCGCTCCCTGGGCTGAGCACAGGTAAACCATCATACTGGTATATAGTAATTACTTAAGAAGTGTTTGTTGACTGGGTCTGGAAAAGTGGCTCAGAGGTTAAGATTGTGGGCTGCTCTTCTGGAGGACCTGGGTTCAAGTTCCTAATGCCCAGATGGTGTTCACAACCATCTGTAACTCTAGTTCTAAAGGATCCCACTGCATCTCCTGGACATCCTGGGCCCTGGTATACATGTGGTGTATAGATATACAGGAGGCAAAAGGTCTATGCACATAAACTAAAATAAAACAAAACAGAAAAGAATGTTTCTTACTGGCTGGGTGTGGAGGTACACACCATGGATCCCAGCCCTCAGGTGGAAGAGGCATTTGGATCTCTGTAAGTGCATGGCCAGCCTTGTCCGGGTAGTACATTCCAGGCTACCAGACATTGCACAATGAGACCCAGTCTTGTTTTGTTTTGTTTTGTTTTGTTTTTGTTTTTGTTTGTTTTTGTTTTTGTTTTTGTTTTCGAGACAGGGTTTCTCTGTGTAGCCTTGGCTGTCCTGGAACTCACTCTGTAGACCAGGCTGGCCTCAAACTCAGAAATCCACCTGCCTCTGCCTCCCAAGTGCTGGGATTAAAGGCGTGCAACACCACAGCCCGGCTATTTACTTATTTTGTGTGTGGAGGTCAAAGGACAACTTGCAGAGTCAGTTCTATCCATCTACCCTGCGGGTTCCAGGGGCAGAGCTTAGCTTTTCAGATTTGGCAGCAAGTACTGATGTCACTCCCCAGACTAGATGTCACAATTTAATTAATTAATTAGTTTTATAATCATTTATTTTTTCATTTTACTTATTATCTTTTATTTTCTGTGCATTGGTGTTTTGCCCACATGTGTGTCTGTATGAGAGCGTCAGATCCTGGAGTTACAGACAGTTGTGAGCTGCCACATAGGTGCTGGGAATTGAGCCCAGGTCCTCTGTCAGTCTATTAGTCAGTCAGTCAGTCAGTCAGTCAGTCAGTCAGTCCTCTCAACTGTTGAGGCATCTCTACAGCCTCAGATGTCACAATTTTAAAATCCCACTTTCTTTCTTTCTTTTCTTTCTTTCTTTCTTTCTTTCTTTCTTTCTTTCTTTCCTTTTGTTTTTGGACAGGGTTTCTCCTAGCTGTCTATGGATATGCCTCTGTAGGTGGGGCTGGCCTCAAACTCATAGGGATCTGCCTGCCTCTACATCCAAAGTGCTGGGATTAATGGCATGTGTCACTACCCCTCAGATTAAATCCTCGTCTCCATTTCTTGTCTTAGATTTTGGCCTCGTACTCTCTACCTAGCCCAGGCTAGCCTTGAACTCGCAACAATCTTTCCATCTCCCAATCTCAAGTTGTTTTTTTGTTTTTTGGTTTTTTTTAAAAGCTGTTCTTGAACTCACAGTGTGAAAAAGAATGACCTTAATTTTTCCAATCTCCTCTCTCCAGATTCCAAGTGCTGGAATTACAGGCATATGACCCCCTAACAGTTTACTGTGCTTAACAGGCAAGCAATCTACTGCCACCTGATCCCCCAACACACACCAGTTCCCTTTTCTTTCCTCTATTATATTTATTTACACTATTAGTGTTGTGGTCATCTGTGTGTGCATGTGTGCACAGTCACACATACCTGTGGAGGTCGGAGAACTCCTTCCTGTGGTTATTTCTAGGGATGGAACTGAGGTCACCTGGTTTGGCAGTAAGAACCTTTACTTCGGCTGGGCAGTGGTGGCGCACGACTTTATTCCCAGCACTTGGGAGGCAGAGGCAGCAGATTTCTGAGTTCCAGGCCAGCCTGGTCTACAGAGTGAGTTCCAGGACAGCCAGGGCAACACAGAGAAGCCCTATCTCGAAAAAACCAAAACAAACAAACAAAAAACCCTTTACCAGCCCAGCCACCTCCCCAACTCCGTGTTCAGACTCTTTATATGCTTCTGGTTAAAGCTGGCCACACCAGAACATGTATTTTATCTTAACTCACCTATTCCCCAGCATCCTCCCAGTGCTTGGCAGTGAAAAGAGCATTTGTGAGTCATTTCTTTGGAGCCGCCATTTTAGACTGACTCGCTGAACACAGAACAGACTGCTTGCCATAAAATCACTGGAGGACAACGGAACCTGGATGTTTTGCGATGATTTTTATCTGTGGTGCCCCTGGCCCTGGCTTGGTGTTTAGGCAGGCGGAGGATTCAGACTGCCTTGCATCATAGCCTGGGAGTTTCCAAGTTGCTGGTAACAGTAGCTAAGACAATACACAGTAGCTACCATGGAGCCCCAAAGACTCAGCCTTCCACGGACCCCTGTGAAGCCTGGCCCTGGGTTTCCTATTTCGAACACAACAGAGATAGAGCATAATGGCTTTCTGCAAGGAAATCGGCTTCCAGACACAGCAAGACTGATGCACATCAAACTCACAGCAGTGGTGGCAGTGTGCACAGGTTCCTGCTACACAGGGTTCTAGCACAGAGAGGGGGAGGTGCACACAGGATCTCATCCGAGACCAAAAGACTATTTATAATTAATACCTGCTGGCAAAGGGAAAATCAATTTTCTCCAATAGAGTGTCACTGGGTATATCATCATGCTTCATGCCCAGGAATGGCTAACACGAAATGAACTCCATATTTGTTTGTATCTGGGTGGGGGGTGTGTGCGTGGATTTTTATACATTGAGTTTTGTTTGGTTTTTATTGTTGTTGTTGTTTGGTTTCTCCAGGCAGGGTTTCTCTTTGTAGCCCTGGCTGGCCTGGAATTTGCTCTGTAGACCAGGCTGGCCTCAAACTCAACAGAGATCTGCCGCCTCTGCCTTCTAAGTGCTGGGATTAAAGCATCCTGCTTTATTCCACCTTTTTAATATTTATTTTTATTTGTATTTGTGTGTGTGTGTGTGTGTGTGTGTGTGAGAGAGAGAGAGAGAGAGTGAGTGTATACCACATATTTTTGCGTGTCCGTTGAGGCTGGTCATGAGATCATGAAGTCATCAGATGTGGATGCTAGAAATTGAACTCAAGGCCTCTGGAAAGCAGCTAATGCTCTAACCACTGAATTTCCCTGCAGCCCTCAGAGTAGATTTTGAATTTGTTTGTGTGTTTGTTTGTTTGTGTACAGCAGCAAAGCTGCACACTGGTCTGTCTGACCATTTTGCTTCTAAATTTGGTCAAGATCACATATTCTAATTTCTTCTCAATACTGCCTTATTTGAGCATTGTGAAGGAGAAGGAGAAGGAGATGGGGTTGTATGTCTGACTCAGGCATTGTATTAATTTTTTATTTTTTTACATATGGACACATACCAGAGCTCATCCTATATATGGGGTTCAGGGATGGGATGTGGGCTCCCTCTTTCTCTGTCTCTCTCTTTCTGTCTCCCTGTCTTTCTCTCTTTCTCTTTCTGAGCCATGTGTTTCCCAGGCAAGCTTCAAGCTCAATTTGTATCAGAAGACCTTGTATTTCTTCTCCACCCTCTGCCCAGTGACCCGACAGCAGGTCTGTTTACCTGCTGCTGCGGACTCTGCTAGTCACGCAGTTTCTGAGCTGGGCTGCACCCACAGCCTCCATACTTGGGGATTTTAAATAATCTTAAACATTTTTGTAATTGCCAGTCTTCTGTGAGCACTGCTATCGATTTCCACTCTCCTGTATACATTTAGGAAAGATAACTGGAGGATCCCATCTTGGAGTTTATTCCCTAATTTGTCTTTCAGATAAGGGCAGATAGATGCATTCAGAAGATCAAATTCACCAGGGCAGTTGAGGTTTTTCCATGACTAATGCCAGAAAATCCCACACACCCTTCCCCTCAAGTCCTTACTAGCTGTGGTATTTCACTCCCTGATCACCTGGCTCCTGTCTCTCCCTACACTAAGCTTTATCTGACACATTTTCTCTTTTGCCTAAAGCTCTAAAGTCAGGTGACATGAAAGGTGATGACTGGATTAAGAAATACCCCCAACCTTGCTAGTCCGTCTCCTAGCAACTGTAGGGTTTGTTGCTTAGCAACAAGAGATGTGAGAGTGCTGCCCCTCTTAGGAATCTAAAAATACAGAAAACGTTTTTTTTTTTTTTTTTAAAGACTCAACAGTGGGGTCCTTTATTAAATATATTAAATACAAAGACAATCTTACAAGCGGAGATGGGGCTTAGCTCAGGTGAACCTCTACATCTTTTTCAGGTACATCCTGGAATAATTTGCCATTCATAGAAGTCGGAAAAAAAAAAAACCTGCAGCCTTTTCTGATTTTCTTGCTTCTGTGCGTCCATAATCAGTGCTTAAGTTCACGGGAGGGAAGAGCTACTTAGATGAATCAGCTGGTGAAGGCGCTGGCCACCAAGCCTGATTATCCTTGAATCCACATGATGAAAGGAGAAAACTGGCTCCCACAAGCTGTTCTCTGAGCTTTACATGGATGCTGTGGTACACATGTGATACTCCATATTAATTAAATGAATGTGATTTATTTTTAATTCTAGTTTAGGAGCTAGAGAGATGGCTCAGTGGTTAGGGTCACTAGCCACTCTTCCAAGGACCTGAGTTCAATTAGGAGCTAGAGAGATGGCTCAGTGGTTAGGGTCACTAGCCGCTCTTCCGAGGACCTGAGTTCAATTAGGAGCTAGAGAGATGGCTCAGTGGTTAGGGTCACTAGCTGCTCTTCCGAGGACCTGAGTTCAATCCTCAATCATTTTTTAAAACTAAAAGAAGGCAAAGACCTTTTTTTTTTCTTCTAAATATCCTTGTAAGCCTGAAGCAATGGCGTCTATAATCTAAGCATTTGGGATGTAGAGGCAGGAGAAAAACTAGCCTGGACTACATGAAACCCTGTCTTAAAGAAAGACACAGAGCCGGGCAGTGGTGGCACATGCCTTTAATCCCAGCACTTGGGAGGCAGAGGCAGGTGGATTTCTGAGTTCGAGGCCAGCCTGGTCTACAGGGTGAGTTCCAGGACAGCCAGAGCTATACAGAGAAACCCTGTCTCGAAAAAACCAAAAAAAAAAAAAAAAAAAAAAAAAGACACAGGACCTGGGATGTGGGATTATTATCATAAGGGAGCAATTTTCAGTTTATGTAGGAATTATCAGAGTTTAGAGATAACATACCCATACCACGGACACCGAAACTATACTGTTTCCAAGAGGGTAAACTGCTATTTCGAAAAGAATCCTATTGGCTGAATAAGAAACGAGCTATTGAATTAGGTCTGGTGAAGAAAACAGAAAGCTTTGAGCAGCACAGCTGATTCAGCGCAGGAGGAAAGAGCCAGCGCATTCAGGAGTTTGGAAGCTTGGCTACTGTTTGAATTTACATATGTGTGGTGGTTGGAATGATAAATATCTCCAACCAGCTCAGGTGTTTGAACACTGGTCCCCAGTGAGTGAAGCCTTTTGGCTTGGGCACTGTTTGGGGAGGTTATAAACACTCTAAGGGTATGACGTTGTGGGAGGAAGTCCCTGGACTTCAAGCCTTGACCCACTTTCTTTGCTCTGCTCAGGTTTGAGGTTGAGGATGTGACGTCTCAGGCTCGGTTTCTGCCTTCCGCCTCCTGCTTGCTGGGGTGCCTCCGCGATATTAGGAACTCTCCCTTTGCAACTAAATCCTTTGTTCCAATATGTTACTTTTGGTCCCGGTGCTTTTCCACAGCAACAGAAAAGTAACTGTACTGGAAAACTAATACAATGTTTAAAGTCAAAGATGCAGCTGCACATAGTCACATGCTGCCCCGCTTAGGCCCTTAAGTTAACAAAAGAGGCGGAGCTTCCCAAGTTCATTCCCCCCCCCCCCCCCCCCCCCCGCCTCCAAGCATTATTAGCATGATCGTCAAACATAGTTGGCGGAAGTTAGTGATTGGTTGAGTTTAATTTAAATAAATATAATAATACATTCATCACAGTGCATGGGAAGGGGTTGGGGCAATGACTCAGAAGTAATGTGCTTGCCACACAAGCAGTGAGAACTTGAGTTCAATCTCCCTATAAAACCAGACTAAGTAATCTCAACACTGGGGAAGTAGAAACAAGGGGTTCTGTGGGAAACACTGACCAGGCAGTTTAGCCACAAAGGACTAGAAATGTGAGAACCCTTACTGGAGCATGGGGGAGGGGACCCTGGAGCTTCTTTTGATTACTGTTAAATCCCTGTAGCCACAGCACCATGGCAACCTTCCCAGTCTGCCACCTCATTTCCATCTGCTTCGCAGAACAAAGGGAGCCGGACAAAGGTGGTTCAACATACATTATGCGAGTGTGCATAATTTAAGTCAATGAAAAGCAACTAAATTAAAAACTCTGTTTTACAAAAACTGGGATTCCAGCTGGCTGGGGATGTGGCTCTGCTGGTAGAGTCCTTGCTCATCATGGCCTTGGATTCCCCAGGCACCACAACGTAAACTCACTTATGATAGCTCAAGCCTATCTGTCATCCACAGTGCTCAGGAGTGCAGGCAGGGGGTCAGAAGTTGTTGAAGGTCATCCTAAGCAATATAGAAAGTTTGAGGCTAGCTTGGGGCTCATGAGACTGTTTCAAGAGAAGGAACAGGGAGAGAAGGAGGAGGAAGAGGGAGAGGAGGAGGAAGAGAGGTTTGGTTTATAAAAACAGTGACCAGCTTAGAAGACAGGGTTCAGTAAATAACTGCACATCAGTGAGAGACTTCAAAAGATTTTTTTCCCCCTGAGAAAGGGTTTCTCTGTGCAACCCTGGCTAGTCTGGAACTCATTTTCTAGACCAGGCTGGCCTCAAACTCAGAAGTCCACCTGTGTCTGCTCTGCCTGGCTCTGCCTCCCAAGTGCTGGTATTGACGGTGTGCATTAATTATAACTTTTATTTGCCTGATGTAATTATGGTCTCCAAGACTTACTACCTTAGTCTGCTAACTTAGGTCTAGTCCTGGAAGCTTCTAACCTCCATACTATTTCATCTAGGCCTAGAATGTTTTCAGCCTCTGAGACTTACTGCTGAATAAGCTCATCCCTTCCTAGTTCTTTCTGAACTCTGGTTGGCTCGTTCAACTCAGCTGTTCTGGCTCAAAAGCCTCTCCAAAATGGCTGACTCAATCTAGCTTCTTTCTCTGCCTCTCCTGAATTGCTCTGCTTCGCCTCATGCTCTTCTGGCTCCTCCTTCTCTGGCTCCCTCTGTCTTCACCTGTGCCTACTTTGTTCTCTCTCTGCAACCTGTCTCTGTACAAATGTCCTGGTAAAACTTTCCTGCTCCCTCTCTGCACTGCCCTTCACATCGCTTCCCTTTCCTCTCCTCATGAGAGTTGGGCACATCCTATTCTGTCAGATCTTTCCCTGATGCATCACTTTGTCTGCCACTCAATTAGACATCACTTTCAAACATTGGTGGTTCTTCTACAAACTAACTTTACCTCCATTGTTTGGGATTAAAGGTGAATACTAGGGTCTTGCCTGCATTTCAGCCAGAGGGATTCAAGGTGTGTGCTAAGGATGAGCAGCACCACAACTAGAAACAGGATTTTGCAGTAAATAACACAATCTCAGGGTTCACAGTGTGATCAAATATCCTGTGACATTGTGCCACGACTGCCTCTGACTTCAAGATTCTCTCCAGTGCTGGATGTGGTAATAAGGTAGAGGTGACAGCTTCATTTTGTGCTAGGGATGGAGCTCAGGGTGCTGGGAAGGATAAGCACTGGGTTATATCCTCAATTGTTGTGGTATTCTACAAGTCCTCCTCTCCTCCTCCTCCTCCTCCTCCTCCTCCTCCTCCTCCTCCTCCTGTCCTCCTCCTCCTCCTCTTCCTCCTCTTCTTCTTCTCCTCCCCCTCCTCTTCTGCCTCCTGTTTCTTCTTCACTGATTATTTGTGAATCTCACAATCGATAGCGCTCGCCTCCCAGTTTTCCCATGTTTGCTCCCCCATGCCCTGTGACTACTATCACCCCCCACAAAAAAGAAAAGAAAAGAAAAGAAAAGAAAAGAAAAGAAAAGAAAAGAAAAACTCCATATACTCATTGGAGCATGATCTAATTCCTTATGGCCAGCCCCAAGTTTTACTTCTGAAATAGACATTTATTCCTGTTACTGGGGAGATACACTCATGGACTTCCAGGACTATGGAGGTAGGGCTGGATTAGGAGCGGAAGGTCATCCTTAGCTAAACATCAAGGTAGGTTAAAGTCAGCCTCAACTACCAGAAACACTCTCTCAAAACTAAACACAGGGTTGGAGAGATGGCTCAGAAGTTAGGGTCACTTGATCCTATAGAAGACAAGGCTTCAATTCCCAGCACCCACATGGTGGCTCACAGCTACCTGTGTGACTCCAGTTCCAGGGGGTCTGACGCCCTCTTCTGACTTCCAAGGCACAATGCATGCACCTGGATACATGGTAAATGCTGCATATGTGCATATATATACATATATATGTGTAGATACACAATATATATTTTATACAATTTTTATATACAATATTTTATACAATATTATATACAATTGTATATATTTATACAATTTTATACTATATATATAACACACACACTAAACTCATACACAGAATTTATTTATTTATTTATTTATTTATTCATTTATTTTGTTTTTTGAAGACAGGGGTCCTGGAACTCACTCTGTAGACCAGGCTGGCCTCAAATTCAGAAATCCACCTGCCTTTGCCTCCCAAGTGCTGGGATTAAAGGTGTGTGCTACCACCGCCAGGCCACAAAAAATTTTTAAATGTAAAAAAAGATTCTGTCTCAGGGCTGGAGAGATGGCTCACAACCATCCATAATGAGATCTGATCTCCACTTCTGGAGTGTCTGAAGACAGCTACAGTGTACTTACATATAATGAATAAATAAATTGGGGGCTGGTGAAAATGGTTCAGCGGGTAAGAGCACCGACTGCTCTTCGGAAGGTTCTGAGTTCAAATCCCAGCAACCACACGGTGGCTCACAACTACCAGTAATGAGATCTGACACCTCTTCTGGTGTGTCTGAAGACAGTACAGTGAATTATGCTGAAGTGAGCTGGCCGAAGCGAGCCGGGCCAGCAGAGGTCCTGAGTTCAATTCCCAGCAGCCACACACATGATGGCTCATGGCCATCAGTACAGCTACAATGTACTCATACACATAAAATAAATAAAATAAATCTAAAAAAAAACTATCTCCCTCCTACAATTACAGTAACTGAGATGCTGAGGGGAAGGCTGTCAGGATTTGGAGGCTGATCTAGGTAGGCTAAGCATCGAATGTTAGCCACATGGAGAAACCCTCTCTCCCTTCCTCAACACACTCACACACCCTGCACATCTGTGATCTCAGCACTTCAGAGGCAGAAGTTAAGAGGATTGCTGTGAATCTGAAGCCAGCCTGAGCAAGATCTGGTCTTTAAAAAAAACAAAAACAAACAAAACAAAACAAACAAGAAAATTAAAATGAAAGCAAATAAATAAAATTCTGAATTCTAGGGAGAGAGTAATCTTTGGATTCCATGGTTGTTATTTCTGTTGATTTTGAGACAGGATCTCATCTAGCCCAGGGTAGCCTCAGACTCCTTATGGAGCAGAGGATGACCTTAAATTCCTTACACTCTGTCGTCTACTTTCGGAATGTTCGGATTACAGGACTATGCTACCATACTGGGGTATGTGTGTGTGCACTCATGTGTGTGTGCACTCATGTGTGTGTGTGTGTGTGTGTGTGTGTGTGTGTGTGTGTATGCACGAGTGCCTGCCTGCCTGCCTGCTTGCCTTCGTGGCCCAGGGAATCATAGTCTGATTTAATCTTTAACACTAGAACTCATTCTTTTAAGGCCATGCAAGTGAGAGCCATCTACTCAATACATTGCTAGTAAACCCTAAATTTAAGATCAAAGTGTCTTCACCATGTGTCCCAGTCAGGGTTTCTCCTCCTGCACAAACACCATGACCAAGAAGCAAGTTGGGGAGGAAAGGGTTTATTCAGCTTACACTTCCACATTGCTGTTCATCACCAAAGGAAGTCAGGACTAGAACTCAAGCAGGTCAGGAAACAGGAGCTGATGCAGAGGCCATGGAGGGCTGTTCCTTACTGACTTTCTTCCCCTGGCTTGCTCAGCCTGCTGTCTTATAGAATCCAAGACTTCCAGCTCAGGGATGGCACCACCCACAAGGGACCCTACCCCCTTGATCACTAATTGAGAAAATGCCCCACAGCTGGATCTCATGGAGGCCCTTCCCCAACTGAAGCTCCCTTTAGTTGAGAGGTTTCATCCAACAGTGGATGGAGACAGATGCAGAGACCCACAGCCAAACATCAGGTGGTGCTGGGGAGTCTTGTGAAAGAGTGGGAGATAGAATTGAACAAGCTGAATTCGGGTCAAGGACACCACAAGACTTACAGAGTCAACCTACCTGAGCCAACAGGGGCTCACAGAGATTGGACCAACTATCCAAAAGCCTGCAGGAGCTGGACCTAGGCCCCTCCCTACACATTTGGAGCAGATGTGCAGTTTGGTCTTCATGTGGGTCCCCTAACATTTCAATCAGCAGCTGTCTCTGACTCCGCTGCCTGCCATTGGATCCCCTTCCCCTAACTGGACTGCCTGGCTGGTTCTCAGTGGGAGAGGATGTGCTTAGTCCTGCTGTGACTGGATGTTCCAGGGCAGGGTGGTACCCAAGGGTGAGGAAGTAACAGGGGGGGGGGGGAGAAATTTATAAAGGTGGGACTGGGAGAGGAAGAGGAAGGGGGTTTGTGATCTGGATGCAAAGTGAATAAATAAATAAATAAATAAATAAATAAATAAATAAAATAAAAAGAAAGAAATGCCCAACATCTTTAGCCATCAGGGAAATAAAAGTCAAAACTACCTTGAGATTCCATCTGACACCAGTCAGAATGGCCAAGATCAATAACACAAGTGACAGCTCATGTTGGGAGGACATGGACTAAGGGGAGCACCTGTCCCTTGGGGGAGGACGTGGAGTAAGGGGAGTACCCATCCCTTGTGGTAGCACATGGAGTAACCGGAGCACCCATCCATTGATGGTTCAGCTGCAAACTTAAACAGATGGTATGGTAATCAATACAACATTTCCTCAGGGAGATGAGAATTCACCTACCTCATGATCCAGCTATCCCACTCAGGCATATGCCTAAAGGACCCTTCCTCCTGCCACAGAGACACTTGTTCACTGCCGCTCTATTCATAATAGCCAGAAACTGGAAACAACCTAGATGTCCCTCAACAGAAGGATGGATAAAGAAAATGTGGGATATTTACACAATGGAGTATCCTTCAGCTGTTAACAAGAATGAAACCATGAAATTCAAAGGTAAATAGATGAAACAAGGGAAAAATATCATCTTGAATGAGGTTTATCTCAGACCCACAAAGATAAATATGGTATGTACTCGCTTATATGTAGATACTAGCTTTTAAATCCATAATAACAAATTACAACCCATAGAACCTGCCCCGGCCCGCGGGGCGAGTAATTAACCAGGGTCCGAAGGGGACGAAGCCTGAAAGAAAAACGGGCGAGAGAGAGGAACGAGGCCAAGCAAAAACGGTTGTCAAAGCCTGACTTTACTTCAGAAGGGCAGGGCAATTATACTTGCAGAGCAAGGAAGCTTTAAGAGGAAGTGGTGGTGGGGGTGTACACCTGGCTTCACACCTGGCCGGAGCGGAAGCGTTGACAAAACATTTTATGGTTTTTCCAAGAACACTCCATGATTCCTCGGAGAATAGACTGTTACTCAGATAAGGTCAAATTCTCAGGGACAACAGGGACACTCTGACCCTGACATTACAACCCAACGATGTTCAGTATAGCACAAGGAAGCAGAGGGTACAGACAGACAGACAGACCTCACTGGGAAAGGGAAATAGAATACATAGTTATGGATAGATGGGAGAGGGCTGGAACAGAAAGAAGAGAGTGGGAATCGGGCAATGGTGGCACACACCTTTAATCCCAGCACTTGGGAGGCAGAGGCAGGCAGATTTCTGAGTTCGAGGCCAGCCTGGTCTACAGAGTGAGTTCCAGGACAGCCAGGGCTATACAGAGAAACCCTGTCTCGAAAAAAACAAAAATAAATAAGTTAATAAATAAATAAATCGCCAAGTAATAGGGGGAGACAGAGGTCTCCAATTCAACATCTTTCATCACAAAATGAATTTCCATGTACCAGGATTGGGTTACATCTCATTGAGTTGTTTGGTCTAAGGTGTCTCATGGGAATCCCCAAACAACCGAGGCTTTTGCTGAAACTGTAGATTGTTCTCCACGATTGATGGCCAGGCTCCAATGGTGAGCCCAACAACCACACAGCTCACTGAATGTGGAGAAGTAGAGCTGGTGCCTACATACAGCCATCTCCCCTGTGTTCTAGTGTCTTGGTACAAGAAGGTACTCTGCACCCGACCAAATGAGAAACATAAACACCAACCAAGCCACAAACCCTTTGATATACAAGGCTGCCTTGCCTACAAGATGGGCTAGGTCATCGGTTGCACAAAGCTCATGGGAGTAACCAATCAATATCTAGTTTGACTTAAGGTCTACTCCACGAGATGGAACCCCGTAGCAAGTAGCAAGGTGACCAAGAACCCAAGACGAGATAGCCAAAGAACCTAGGGTAAATTCAAATACCCCTAGTCTTAAAACAAAACAGAACAAAAACCACAGTAATAAACGACTTCTAAGGACTTTCTGCAGTACTTGTAGATCAGTACCTTGTGTGGCCATCTTTGGAGAAACTTCCTGCTGCTGCTAATGGAAATCCAAACCCCGCTAGACAGTGTGCAGAGAGGGACCCTGGAACACTCAGCCCTTCACAGGATGTCTCTATCAGACTCCTCCCCTCAGGGCACACAGAAAGCTGTGGAAGAGAAAACAGAAATCCTGTAAGAGCCAGAGGGGATGGAGGACACCAGAAAAACAAGGCCCTCTAAACAAACATGGCCAACACACCTATGACCTCACAGAGGCTGAGGCTGCGATCACAGTGCCTGCACCAGCCAGCACCAATCTGCATATACATTATTATGGCTTCCAGTTTAGTGTTTTCCTGGGGTTCCTGAGTGTGAGAATGGGTTGGTCTTTGATTCTTGGGCCCTCTCTAGGGCCTTTTTCCCCTTCTGCCCAATTCTGCTGTGTTAGTTTTTGTTTTATCTTATTATAATTTATTATAGTTCACTATTATGTCTTAGAAATATGTTTATTTTCTAATGAGAAATGGAAAGGGAGTATGGATTCAGGACAGAGGGGAGTTAACAACTGCGGGGAGTAGAGGCAGGGGAAACCATAGTCAGGATACTTTATGTGAGAAAAAAAATCTATTTTCAATAAACAGAAAAAAAATAACTTTAGGGTTTTGGGTTGTTCTGTTAGAGAAGTTAGGATATCTGGCTTGGAATGTACCTATATTTACACTCAAAGATCCTGCTATGAAGGCAGGGTCACATGGACAAATAGGGTCATTTCAGGAAGGATGGGAGCCCAAAGGCACTGATGCAGGTCAGAAGGACAGGGACATTGTAAGGTAATTTATGTTTGTTTATTTATTTAATTAGACAAGGTTCCATGTGTCCCATGACACTAGCAGATTCACTACGTGGCTGAGATGGCCCTGGGCTCATGTTCCTGTTTCCAAGTACTGGGATTGCATGAATGTGCCTCACACACCCAAATGTGAGATGATTTTGTAATGATTTTTTTCCCCTTTCTCATTTATAATTTGTTTTGTGGGAGTTTCAGTAGCCTGGGGGCTTTTATTGTTAAATATCTCTTTATAGAGGCAGGCTCTGGCTTTTGGTTTCTGAGAGATCTGTCTTAGTTTGCTCTCTTGGGAGCAAACTTGGAGGAAATGTGCTGATTTGGCTCAGTCTATCCAGGGAAGCCAATGCAGGAACATGAAGCAGAAGCCATCACAAATGCTGCTCACTGGCTTGTTCCTCTGGCTTACTTGGTTACCTTTCTTTTTTCATTACTTTTCTTTTCTTTCCCCTTCCCCCCACTCCCAGTCAGGGTTTTTCTGTGTAGCCCTGGCTGTCCTGGAACTCATTTTATAGACCAGGCCAGCCTCAAACTCAAATATTGCTTGCCTGTGCCTCCTGAATGCCGGCATTGAAGGCGTGCCCCACCACCTGGCTTTCAATTGTCTTTCTCTTTTTCTTTTTTAAAAAAAAGATGTATTTATTTATTACATGTAAGTATACTGTAGCTGTCTTCAGACACACTAGAAAAGGACGTCAGATCTCATTATAAATGTTTGTGAGCCACCATGTGGTTACTGGGATTTGAACTCAGGACCTTCAGAAGAGCAATCAGTGCTCTTAACCACTGAGCCATCTCTCCAGCCCCCTCAATTCTTGTTTCTTATACAGCTCAATCCCGTCTGCCTAGGAGTGGTACCACCCACAGTGGACTGGGTCATCCCTGCATCAATAAGCAATTAACAAAATGCCCTCACAGATACAGTCACTGGCTAATCAGATAAAAGCAATTTTTCAGCTGCTGTTTCCCCTTCCCCAGTGACTCTAGGTCGGTACTTAGTTGACAGCTAACGATAACACACACACACACACACACACACACACACACACACACACATGTCATTTCAAACCATAACCTTTCGATGCTTTAAAAGTTCAAGAGCTCGGGCTGGAGAGATAGCTCAGTGGTTAACAGCATTGAATGCTCTTCCAAAGGTCCTGAGTTCAAAGTTGTGAGCAACCACGTGGTGGCTCACAACCATCTGTAATGAGATCTGATGCCCTCTTCTGGTGTGTCTGAAGACAGCTACAGTGTACTTACATATAATAGTAAGTAAATAAATCTTTAAAAAAAAAAGTTCAAGAGCTCAAACAAATAAATACATATACACACAAACAAACAAGTGAACATCCGAGATCTCTTTAAAAACTGTATCTCAACACCGGGCTCTGTAAAATTAAAAAAGAAGTTTGTCTCAGCAACAACAAAGATTGGGCCTCTGGGTGCATACCTTTAAATCCCAGCACTTGGGAGGCAGAGGCAGGCAGATTTCTGAGTTCAAGGGCAGCCTGGTCTACAGAGTAAGTTCCAGGACAGCCAGGGCTATACAGAGAAACCCTGTCTCAGAAAAAAAAAAAAAAAAAAAACAACAACAACAAAAAAACCCCATATATATGTATATATATACATATATACATATATATATTTATATTTATATATATATAAATACTTTCTCATTCCAGTAGGGGAAAAAAAAGAGATGGCGTTATCAGATCAATTTGAAACCAAGACCCAAGCATATAAAAACCTCAGGGTCCAGTATCTCAGCCCACTTATGACTTCCAGGCTCTACAGGGCTTGTACACTCTCTCCTCTCATTCTGCTATCCACAGCACACAGAGCTTGTTTACAGGCTCAGGCCAGATCCATCCCACAACTGCTGCTGTCCTTGGTCAATGCCCCATGTTTCTGGCATTTCTAAAACCTTGGGAAGGGAGGGTCTCCACTGTATCTGAGGCTGCACCTTCCCCAATGCCTCTTTTGGCCTCTCCAAGTGTGAGGCCTTGGGTTCTTCCCATGACTCCTTCCATCCTACACCTACATCCTTCCACTGCACCTACAACCGTACCATACCAACTTCTACAACAATTATTTAAATTTTAATGTCAATTTAAAATCAGTGTGTATGTGGGCTGGAGAGAAGGCTCAGCGGTTAAGAGCACTGTTTGCTTTTCTAGAGGTCCTGGGTTCAATTCCCAGCAATCACAATGGTGGCTCACAACCATCTATAGTGGGATCTGATGCCCTCTTCTGGCATGGAGGTGTACATGCAGGTACAGGACACACACACACACACACACACACACACACACACACACACATATATATAAAATAAATCTTTTGTTTCTTTGTTGTTTTGTTGTTTTGTTGTGTTTTTTGTTTTTTTGTTTTTGAGACAGGGTTTCTCTGTGTAGCCCTGGCTGTCCTGGAATTCTGTAGACCAGGCTGGCCTCCAACTCAGAAATCCACCTGCCTCTGCCTTCCAAGTGCTGGGATTAGAGCATGTGCCACCACTGCCCAGCTACATAAAATAAATCTTAAAAAAAAAAAAAAAAAA
>JADRCD010183472.1:0-31665 GCA_019843815.1 Montemys delectorum
AAGTTCTACTAAATACAAAACAAACAAACAAAAACACTTTATATATTTATGTTCACTTAACATGCTGGGCGGTGGTGGCGCATGCCTTTAATCCCAGCACTTGGGAGGCAGAGGCAGGTGGATTTCTGAGTTTGAAGCCAGCCTGGTCAACAAAAAAAGATATTGTAGGTATTGAAAGGGGGGTCTCTGGGAGGAGTTGGGGTACAAAAGGAAAACAAGAATGTGATTTAATTCTATTTACTTAAAATATGTTTTTAAATGTTAACAAATTCAGATAAATTGAAATCATGTAACTTTTCTCATCATATTGCAAAAAAACTTAACAATTTAAAAAAATAAAAATAAAATAAATAAATAAAAGGTGCATGTTAAGCCGGGCAGTGGTGGTGCATTCCTTTAATCCCAGCACTTGGGAGGCAGAGGCAGGTGGATTTCTGAGTTCAAGGCCAGCCTGGTCTACAGAGTGAGTTGCAGGACAGCCAGGGCTACACAGAGAAACCCTGTCTTGAAAAAACAAAACAAACAAACAAACGAAGAAAAAAAGGTGTGTGTTAAACAGATTCTGAGAACATCAAAGTGCTTATGCATGAGGGGAGGAAGTGCAAACTAAATACTATGTTATTTATTTTAGCTTAACAGTAATGCTAACATGGAAAATAATATTAGGGGAGACACGATAACGAGCTCCATGTCTTTACAAAGCTTAACATGATCCAAAATAAAAATGTATCACCGCTATCAGGAGTTGGGTTTTGTTCATTTGATGATTAAACAGAAACATTTCTACTTAATTAAGTAAACACTACAAAGAACCAAAATATAAGGTTTAGCTAAATAATCACTGTCTCGTTTCAGGTTTCCTTTGCACTTATGAACTTTCCAAGCCTCTTAATACATTATCATTACTAGATATTTGAGAATGTTAAGGGTCACATATACAATGCAATAAAGAAAATGCATAACTATTAAAACAGATAAAAGTTGAAAGCAAACACCTTTAATGCCAGCATTCAGGAGACAGAGGCAGACAGATGAGTTCTAGCCAGCCTGCTGTACAGAATGAACCCAGACAGGGCGGGCCACACAGAGAAACCCTGTCTTGGGGAGTGGGGGAATCACACACAGCAACAAAATGTTGAAAACCAAATTTTCTTAGCCTGAAAGTTCTGCTTTTACACTGAGCAATACTTTCTGCATTTTACTCTCACTGCCTTGTAAATAAGTGTATCAAGAGAACAGCTGTTAAGAGTTCATCTAAAAAGGGTAAATGTAAGATAGTTCACAGAGAAACTTAAGTGACAATACCATTAGTGACTTGTAGGTTAACCAATCTGTTTGATTTGGAGGAATAGTTGTCATCATTTCTGTGGTCTGAACAAAGATTCCCCCAGAGAGTGACACTATTTAAAAGATTAGGAGGTATGGCCTTGTTGAAGGACGTGTGTCTGGGGGTGAAGGGCTTTAAGGCCACAAAAGCCAATGCCAAGGCCAACGTCTCTCTTTGCCTACAGATCAGGATGTAGGCTCTCAACTACTTCCCCAGCACCATGCCTGCCATCCTTGCTGCCATGCTTGCCACCATGATAATGGCCTAACCTGTAAAACTGTGAGCAAGCTCCCAACTAAATGTTGTCTTATAAGAGCTGTCTTGGGTATGGTGTCTCTCCACAGTCACAGTCTTTCAGTTATTAAGATAAGTACTTCCTGTACGTAAATACTACTTGATCAGTAAACACCCAAGAACACCCTAAGCCCCTATACTACGATATTCCCTAGAATTATGTTTTGCCTCCCAGAAACTAAATGTTTACTGTCTATGTAAGCTTCTAGGCTCTTAACATTAAAGTGAATATTTGATTGGATGATTGATGCTATTAACATTCATGTTCACAAAGGTTTCATGTCCCAGAAAACATTATTGGTATGCAGAGGTTCAAAAGATAGTGTGCGTCCTAGTCTGCACGGAGCATATACTGGGGTATATCCATTAAATTTCCATAATTTCTCATAAAAAGCTCTTCATGTATCTTCTCACTTATAGAATCCCTGGGCATGCTAAAGGAGATAACACACTTGATAGGTAGTAGCACCACTTGATCTGCAGAATTCAGAATATAAACACCTGATACTGTTATTTGACATCAACGCTCATTTGTAATTATTCTCACAGAGGCTGGTTATTGAAATAAATTTTAGTGCTGAGAGAAGGGGAGGGAAGAGAGAGAAGAATGAGGCAAAGGGGAAAAGGAAGAGGAAGGAGGGAAGAGAGAGCACATAGACACAAATCAACCATGCAATCAACGGTTTGTCATGTTCAGCATCATTCTTGAGCTTACCCATGGGGACAATCTCTCTTGTTTCTGGGTCCTTTGCCAGTGTTGCCTGAAAAGGATCTCCCAGACGTATATCCAGACTCAATTCTATCTTATTCTCTGTAAAACAAACACCACTCAAACAAAAGTACTTACTTAAAATTAGTCTCCATTAAAAAAAAAAATTCAGTACAAAATATAATTAGAGACAAGTTGTAAAGAAAACTGACAAAGATTTAACAACCACTTTCTGTTCATAAGTTAGCACTCTAAAAAATAAAAATTCAAATGCTAAGACATACGATTCAATGTAAAGCCAACACCTCGTGAGACATGTCAAATGTCTTGATTTCAAATAACTAGGGATTTGCATATTCCCTCAGAGCTGCAATTATAAAAAAGTTCTTAAAAAAAGTTCATTAAATGTCTACTGCAGCCATACTTTGAATATGGAAAAGGAAGGTTCATAGGACTAAGTAAGGAAATATTTGTACTATAGTTATTTTTATAAGAATAAAATTGTCATATGTTCAAAAGGAAATATGGTCTGAAGTTTTAATAGGTATGAAATCTAAGTTATGTGAGGAACAGTTTCATACTTTTATGGTTACCAAGATCAATCTGTTTCTTGTTAACTTTTTTGTTGACTTTGCCCAGGTTTCTTTTCGACTTTATTTTGGCTGACACTGAAGCTGGGGATACTATTTCAAGCACAAGTCCTCCTAAAATTTAAGAAAAAAAAGGCAAAAATAACATTTCTGGGGACATCAAAAGTTTAAAGCAAAACATTCATTATATTTCATTTCAGAGTAGCAAGGGAACCATCACTGTCACTACATGCTGCCGCTGTTACAATGGCACACATCCTAACCAATCTCAACTGAGTCTCTAACACTCTAAGTCTAGAAGCACAAATGAAATAAGACTCAATGACTTGTTACTCACTTCAAATAGTTTTCAGTGGAGGGTTAAAAACAAAAAAGAAAGCTGCAGAAACTAGTAATGAATGGGAAGCAGTAAGCCACACTTACGGGTCCTTTAACATAACATCTAAATAGGGAAGTAACTTCAACATTTAGCTCCTTGTTCACGCTCTATGAAGAGAAGAGTCACTAAGGATAACAAGGTTTCATCTCCGTCAGATAGTAATTTTCTCATGTCCCACTCTGTTTCATTTTGGGCTGGAAGGATGATTCACCAGGAAAGACTTTGTACTGCTCTTATAAGGGTCAACCTTCAGACGTCAGCACCCATGAGGGGCACCTCACAACCGCCTGGTCACTCCAGCTCCAGGGGACTCCAATGACTCTGCCCCTGTGCACCCTCACACCTACCCACACACATATAATTAAAATAAAATCACCTTAAAAACGATGTGCTTTGGGCAATTAGAATTTCAGATATCTAAAGGGCAATGTCTACAAAATCAGTCAAATACCCAGCTACAAAAGAGAAACAAAAATCAGCATTTCTATAATAATGAGACAAATGTGAATTTGAAACCTATTATAGATGTGTTTATGTGTGTAAGTGTGGGGGGGAGGGGGCTAATGTATATAAATATGTAGAATAAAGCCTGTCATATGATAAATTAGAGTAGTAATTCCTTCATTTATGAGACATTATACTCTAAATTAGGTCTTACCTGATGAGCTTTCTTGATAATCTATTCGTTCTCCTCGCCAATATTCCAGAGGTTTCAAACGTATTCTATTAGATCTACGAACATTTGGTGAGTTGGAGGGCAGTACTGTCAAAAGTTAAACAAAGATTCAAAATATTCAATAAACATAGTAGAAACATGCATGTCAAACTTTGTAGCATAATGTTTGAACCAGGAGACAAAAATCGCATTTCTAGATGTCTGTACAAATAAAAGTCCGTGAAAAATAAAGCCTCCACATTGGCCAAGAAATAAAAATTTCATCATAGTCATGTATGAGACAAGGCTAGCATGTGGACAAGACTACACTCCATATGTGAACAGAATTTGTTGTTATAATTCCGTTAGTATATGATTATGTAACCTACAGAATCACTCTCTACCAAGGCCTCCCAGTCAGAACATTTGGCTACATCCCAGGTACATCAACTTTCTATCTTCCTTCCTGCTCTCCATCCTAGACTCTCTAGACCAACTTAGTCCTGCTGCAGCCTACCTTCCTGAGTAATGCCTCCCAGACCATCCCTAAGCCTATGGGAGCCAGCCTGCCTTCCGGTGCAGATAATTCTCCCTCATCATACTCTTAGCCTTTCCTTCTAGCCTGTCTCCATTCCTTTGTGACTTCTCATGGACCCACAGAACATCTTCAGGGACACCAGTCACCACCACACTTAGCTAGGAATCAGGGGTCCCAAAGAAATCACACTTGGCTAGAACCCAGAGTGGGCAATAGCCAGCAAGACAAGAATACCCACCACACAACAAAGATAAAACAAGTAGCCAAGAAACACTTCAAAAGTCATAATTTCAGAAGCCTAGATTCCAGCACAAAAACAAACATGAATAACCAAGGCACCTCCTCTAGAAGCCTGCAACCCTGTTGTAAGAGCTACCCAGGAAAAACATTTTAGCTGAAGCACAGCAAAGGACTGCAAAATAGCAATAAACAAGTATGCTCAAAGATGTTAAAGAGGATATGAATAACCATGTTAATGAAGATATAAAAACACAAAGAGATGAATGCAATCATGAGAACAGTCAAGACATGAAGGTAGAATTTAACAAAACACAAGCCAGAAAAGAAAACTCAGACAAAAGTAAAAGTGTAAACAGAAAGCTCAGGATGTCAAATAAACTCCCCAGAAGTAAGCTTCATCAACGAAAGGCACAGGAGAATCTCAAGTGATGACGGAAACAGAACAAAGAGCTCAGCCAAAGAAGGTGTGAACTTTTAAGAAACCCAGACATAAACTACCCAAGAAACATGGGACATTAATGAAAAGACCAAACGTACAAATAGTAAGCGTAGAGGGAAGAGATGAAACCCAGGTCAAAGGCATAGAAAATATTTTTAACAAAAAACATAGAAAAACATTTCCCAATCTAAAGAAAAGTACCTATCAAGATATGGGACCAGAAAAAAAAAATCAGAAAACCTAGAAGAAATTGAGTTTTTGATATATACAACCTACCAAAGTAAAATTGAGATAAGCGATGTAAACAGATAAAATTGCTCTGCAATAAAACTCAACTTTGAATATATCAAAGACCTCAAAATAAGACCAGATGCTCTGAATCTGATGGGGAAAATGAGTAATAGGTTTGAACTAATTGGCACAGGAGAACCCTTTCTAAACAGGAAATCAAAGAACAAAGACTAAGACTGTGGTAGTTTAAATGAGAATGTCCCTCAAAGGCGCAGATATTTGAATGTTTTGTACCCAGCTCTTTAGAGCTCCTTGTAGGAGGAAGTGTGTCACTGGAGACTGACCTTGGAGACTTCGAAAGCCCTTGCCAGGCTCAGTCCTGCTCTCTGCCTACAGCCTATGAATAGGATGGAGGCTCTCAGCCACTGCTCCAGCACCATTCTCGGCCTGGTGCTCTCATGCTCTCCACCATGATGGAACTGGACCATTCCTTTAACTGTAGAGTAAGTCAGCAAGCAAGCCTCCAAACAAATGCTTCCTTTTATAAGTTGCTTCACTGACAGGGTTTCATCACAACAACAGAACAACAGCTAAGCCAAAGTCCAACAATTAAGAAATAAGTTCTCATGAAACCGAAAAGCTTCTGTCTTATATAGCAGAAGACACAATAATTTGAGCACATCGGCAATTAAGAGAATGAGGTAAAAAAAAAAAATCTTTATCAATTATACATCTGATAGAGGATTCATATGTAGAATACATTAAGGAAAAAAACCTGAACATTAAGAAAACAAATTAACGGGTGTGGGGGGAGGGGGAAAAAGAAAACAAATTAACCCAGCTTTAAAAATGGGTTAATTTGAGAACTAAAAGAAGTTCTCAAATGCAGAAACACAAATGGCTGAGAAATACATCCTTAACCTCTGGAAAACGCAAATTAAAACTACTTTGCAATTTCATCTTAACTCCAGTCAGAATGGCCATGATCAATAAAACAAATGGCAGCACATGGATGTGGAAAAAGGAGAGCACACTTCCATTGCTGGTGGGAATACAAAGCTGTACAGCCACTATGAAAATCAGGAAGGAGGTTCCTCAAAAAACTGATCCAGCCATACCACTCCTACTTATAGTCTCAAGGAACTATAAGAGCTACAGAGACACTTGCTCATTCATGTCATTGCTTTTCTTTTCATACAGCCAGAAATTAGAAACAGCCGAGATAGATGTCCATCAACTGATATACAGTGAACAAAAATGAGACATTTTTACAATGTGATATTATTCAGCTGTAAAGAAAACTTAAAGTTGCAAGTAAACAGATAAAGCTAGAAATAGTCACCTTGAATGAAGTAACTCAGACCCAAATAAACAAATATTGTGTGTTTTCTATTATATGGTTGTCAGCTTTCCACATATATGATTTAATCCAAATAACTACAGAGCTTAGATATCTAGTAAGGGACCAGAATGGGCACCAGAATACAAAAAGATAAAGGGGAAATTTTTATTTATAAAAATAAATAAAGAGATAAAGGGGAAATTAGAAGAAGAAAATTAAATGGGGGTGGGGAGGAGACAATTTTTGGAGGGACATCTAATACAGCCTTTTGAAAAGCCATATGGAAACTTACTGTCTTATAAGCTTCTTAAATATATAAATAAAATTAGAGGAACTTAAATGGAGTCATCATATAATGGGGGAAGCATCATACGCCACCAACTAAACTCTCCAGTGCTAAGAATGGGTAGCATCTTGTTGAGTCACTGGCCAAAGGAGTCCCATAACCAGCCCACCTCCCAAACACTACAAGTTATGGTCAAGGCTATTGGTTATTCTTTACAACTTTAGTTGGTAAGGTCCTGTTTGTGAAGATACAACTTACTTAAGTCATCAAACACAGAGAAATTAAGCTGATTATGAACTAGAGCTTCACCTCTACTAATGAGCATCATGGTGCTGAAAGGTTCTTATCATGCTACCAGAGACCTACAACAGCAACCTGATTAGTACATATACTGACACAATAGTAGCATAAATGTTATAAGAGTAACCAACCACTTTTTGATTGGATTTAAGGTTCCTCCCATGAGATGATACCCATACATGACACTACTAAAGTAGCCAAGAGGCAGAGCATAGAAAGATCATAGGCCTTTGGGAAAAGTCTATAATTTTTATGCTAAAGGAACGTGGAAATAAAATGACTCCTAGTAGCACACACTACTACCCATAGATCAGATTATTTCTCAGCCCTCAACAAATTAAGCTTCTTCTTGAAGTAGATAGGAATTAAAACAGAGACAGACCACTCCTGGCCAGTGTGAAGAGAGGGAGAGAGGATGGAACACTCACCCATAAATGGGATGTCTTTATTGAAGCCCACCCCGAAGGCCCAGTGATTTACGAGGGAGAGGAATCATAAAAGATTGTAAAAGTCAGAGGTGTTATGTTCATAGCAGCCTTATTTATAATAGCCAGAAATTGGAAACAACCCAGATGTCCCTCAACAGAGGAATGGATACAGAAACTGTGGTACATCTACACAATGGAGTACTACTCAGCTATTAAAAACAATGAATTTATGAAATTCTTAGGGAAATGGATGGATCTGGAGAGTATCATCCTGAGTGAGGTAACCCAATCACAAAAGAACACACATGGTATGCACTATCTGATAAGTGGTTATTAGCCCAGAAGTTTCGAATACAGGAAGAACAAAAGAACACACATGATATGTACTATCTGATAAGTGGTTATTAGCCCAGAAGTTTCGAATACAGGAAGAACAACCCAAAGACCAAAGGTGGACATTTCATTCCTTCTTAAAAGGGGGAACCAAATACCCACGGAAGGAATTGCAGAGATTAACTATGGAGCAGAGACTGAAGGAAGGACAAGCCAGCCTAAATATAGCTATCTCCTGAGAGGCTCTGACAATACCTGACTAATACAGATGTAGAGGCTCACAGCCATTCATTGAACTGAGTACACGGTCCCCAATGAAGGAGTTAGAGAAAGGATCTATGGAGCTGAAGGGTTTACAGCCCCTTAGGAGGAACAACAATATGAACTAACTAATACCCTCAGAGCTCCCAGGGACCCAACCACCAATCAAGGAATATACATGGTGGGACTGAATGTTCTGGCAGCATGTGTATAGTAGAGGATTGCAAATTCGATCATTAATAGGAGGAAAGGACTTCGCCCTTGTGAAGGTTTGGTGCCCCAGTGTAAGGGAATGCCAGGGCCAATAAGTGGGAGAGGGTGGGGTGGCAGGCATGGGGAGGGAGAGGGCAACAGGGGTTTGTGCTTGTTTTTGTTTGTTTGTTTGTTTTTTGGAGGGGAAACTGGGAAAGGAGAAATTTACATGTAAATAAAGAAAATATCTAAAAAAAAAAAAAAAAAAAAGTCAGAGATGTTGGTAGACTCCACTGAACCAGTATCCTCCAGGACATATATGAACTCACAAAGACTGTGACAGTGCACACAAGACTTGCATAGGTTCAAACCAGACAAACACCCAATTATGAAGGAGAAATAAATACAAAAATCCCATTCCTAGTCAAGAAGCTTTTAGCAACTAATATTTGCTGGGAAAAGGAAAAGTATTTTTCTCCAATGGAGCATCACATTCCAGAGTAGAGCCCATGCACAGGAATTTCTCCACAACATAAAATGGACTCTATAGGTTTTGTCACTTTTTGGGTTTTGTTTTGTTTTGTTTTGCCACTTTTCTTTTCTTTACTTATTTTTTTTTTTTAAATTGTTTTTCCTTTTCTTTCCTTTGTTTTTGAGAAAAAGAAAACATGACTAGGTTGGAAAGTGCAGAGGATCTGGGAGCTGCTGGGCAGGAAAAAGAATATGATTAAAATATATTATATGGCCTTCCGGTCTCTCTGGGCTGGTGTCCTGAGCAGACCTTGGGCACAAGCTCTGCAGCCAGTCCCACAACACCCAGAGGAAGCCCCACTCCCAAGCACTCTGATACTCTCAGGATCAGAGGTGAGGAGGACACAACATCTGTCCCAACACCTGGAGTAACTGGGACCTGCGGGACCAGGTACACAGGAACTCCGCCAGCAGAGTGGCTCTGGTTCCTTCTGGTCTCTCTGGGCTGGTGTCCTGAGCAGACCTTGGGCCCAGCCTCCACAGCCAGTCCCACAACACCCTGAGGAAGCTGCTGCACTCCCAGGCGCTCTAACAAGTCCAAGGTCACAGGATCCCAGAATCACAGGGTCACAGAGACAGCTTAACTCTAAGGAGTTCTGACACAACCAGGATCACAGTAAGGACAGGCTCCAGTCAGATTTAGCAAAGGCAGATAGCACTAGAAATAGCCAGATGATGCGGGGCAAGCATAAAAAGCAACACAAACCAAGGTTACTTGGCATCATCAGAACCTAATACTCTCACAACTTTTATAATACTCAAACAACTTTTATAATACTCATTTTTTTATAATATTTTATAAACTTTAAGAAATATGACAAAAAAGGTATTGTAGGTATTGAAGAGGGATTACTGGGAGGAGTTGGGGTACAAAAGGGAAACAATAATGTGATTTAATTCTATTTACTTAAAATATGTTTTTAAATGTTAACAAATTCAGATAAACTGAAATCATGTAACTTTTCTCATCATAATGCAATAACAGTTAAAAAGAAAAGAATAAAAATGTTTAATTGAAAAAAAAACCTAGATCCCACATAGGATAGGAAACATGAATTGCTTGTCTTTATCCAACTCATCTACATTACTTAGCAAGTCTAGTGACTGGAAGAACTCTTAAGTTTCCATTACATTGTAGAGAGGGATTTTGCAAAGCATGACTCCATTGCTCATTGACTTACTAGAGTCTGTCTACCGTGTACTAAGTATGTGACTAGAATTTTCTAAGTGATCAGATAGAGATTTGTATTGTACATTGGAATCTATATTGTCTGAATAAAACAGAATAGGCTAAAGGAAAAAATTAAAATAATCAACATGTTTTATTTTTATCCACAGGCAAAATAGAAAAGATTAAATACCTTGGTTAAGATTACTTTTCCTTCTTGTGATTTTAAATTTGTTTTGTTTTAGAGGAGGTGTTAAGAGATAACCTTGGGTCCAGTATCAGGTAAACACTCTAAAATACTGAGATACACATCTAGTCCTAAAGGGTGTCATTTTGATATAATCTTAGGGGAAGAGATATGTAAATGTCAAATGCTAGAGTACTCAAGTATTTGAAGGAGAAAGCATAGCAAATTTGTAAAATGGCCAAAGACAGAAGGGAGAAAAGGAACAGTCATTCAACTCATCTAGCAAAAACAAAGAGAACCAGTTACTGCTGGAAATTAAAATACTCGTTAAGGAAAGGAAAAAGAAAGCATGTTGTTATCTGAAATAATTTGTATAGACTGAATTCCTCTACTAAGTTAGAAGCTACTGAATTTGACTAAACAGTATAGTACACTGATCTGTGTTTATAAGCTTTCAAATAAAAGGAGTGCAACTTAGTGGTTGGAATCCATGCATAGAATTTGAATGACTCTGAGGTGATCACTAGCACCCTAAAAAATAAATAAATAAAATCATATTTAAAACTATTGTCAAGGGATTTAGCATGTTAATACAAACAAAAAGCCAGTTCTCCTTTAATAGTAGAAAAAGTAGAAGTCAGAGTTAAAGCTGACCAACATGACTTATACTGGCAGAATGAATAGCTTTTAAATACACCATGTCAACTCTTGTGGGGTGATATCTTAAGACAGATGGCTTCTATAGAACACAAAGGCTCTGCATCACACAAAGGTGGGAGATCCCATGGATTATGACTGACAAGTATATTTTGATAGGCTGTGGAACTGTAATCCACCCATTTCCTCATTTGCTACTTACTACTCAAGCTGTTAGGATGGGAGTGAACTAGAGGAAAATGGGAAAGCAGCTCTTAGGGACATCATCTATCTGGCAGTTATCCCTACTAGGCTCTTCACTGGGTGGCATCAAAGAGCAGAAGAAAATAAGAGACTATAGGACTTACAAATAAACAATAGAATAACAAGTCAGTGGGTTATAATGATATATTATAAAATGCTGAGAACTAAATATGTAATAGTAATCTGCATATATTTTCCCTGTTTAATGAATTATGCTGTATTTAAAGTGAGATTCAGTAGTATTATCTCTTCAATGGAAATATTTTAAGAAAAAATTATTTTACCTAATTTGTGATGTAAATTCCTATATGGTACCATAGTAGAACTCCTTGTTTTCAAATCTGCAAAATACAAAAGATAGTAGTATAAGCAATGCAACATGCCTGCTAATTCTCTTTTGACTTAAGTCAAAACTTATTAAAACTTCCTTAAGTTAAATCTTATTCAAGATTTAAACATGAAAATCTAATTCATACTTTAATTTTTCATTGATAACAATACAAGCTAAGGAAAAACATCATAACATCTTTGATATAAAAACAGTATAACACTTTGATATAATAAACATATTTAAAGAGGACAACCATTAGGATTAACAAAAAACAAGCACCATTCTCCTTTGCTCATGAACAGAAAATGAGCAAATACAACACATGACATAATGGTGAGTAACAACTTGAATGCATATGGTTTCAATTCTACAATGAAAACACACAGGTTTGCTGAATGGATTAAGAAACAAAACCCATAGTAGGAGGGTAGACAGGGGAGGAGGGATAAGATCTGGAATGGAGTGGAGAGAGAGAGAGAGAGAGAGAGAGAGAGAGAGAGAGAGAGAGAGAGGACAGAGGGAAGGAGGGGCGGAGAGACGGAGGGAGAAGAAGAGGAAGAGGAGGAAATGGAAGATTAAAGAGGAGAAAGAGGAGGAGGAAGAGGAGGAGATCCAGAAAAAAAGAAAGAAAGAGGAAACAGTGGGCTCTAGCAAGATGGCCATTTTTACTATATTAATCCTGTCAATCCATAAACATAGGAGATCTTTCCATCTTCTGAGATCATCTTCGATTTCTTTCTTCAGAGACTTGAAGTTCTTGTCATACAGATCTTTCACTTGCTTAGTTAGAGTCTCACCAAGGTATTTTATATTATTTGTGACAATTGTGAAGGGTGTTCTTTCCCTAATTTCTTTCTCCACCTGTTTATCCTTTGTGTAGAGGAAGGCCACTGATTTGTTTGAGTTAATTTTATATCCAGCTACTTTGCTGAAGTTATCAGGTTTAGGAGCTCTTTGGTGGAATTTCTGGGGTCACTTAAGTGCACTATCATGTCATCAGCAAATAATGATATTCTGACTTCTTTTCAATTTGTATTCCATTTATCTCTTTTTGTTGTCTAATTTCTCTGGCTAGGATTTCAAATACTATATTGAATAGGTAGGGAGAGAGTGTGCAGCCTTGTCTAATCCCTGATTTTAGTGGGATTGCTTCAAGTTTCTCTCCACTCAGTTTGATATTGGCAACTGGTTTGCTGTATATTGCTTTTACTATGTTGAGGTATGGGCCTTTGAATTCCTGATCTTTCCAAGACTTTTATCATGAAGGGATTCAGAATTTTGTCAAATGCTTTTTCAGGACCTAATGAAATGACCATGTGGTTTTTTCTTTGAGTTTATATAGAAGATTACGTTGATGGATTTCCTTATATTGAACCATCCCTGCATCCCTGGGATAAAGCCTACTTGATCATGGTGAATGATCATTTTGATGTATTCTTGGATTTGGTTGGCAAGAATTTTATTGAGTATTTTTGCACCAATGATCATAAGGGCGAATGGTCTGAAGTTCTCTTTCTTTGTTTGGTCTTTGTGTGGTTTAGATATAAGACTTAATTGTGGCTTCATAGAATAAATTGGGTAGTGTACCTTCTGTTTCATTTTGTGGAATAATTTGAAGAGTACTGGTATTAGGTCTTCTTTAAAAAATTTGATATAATTCTCCACTGAACCCATTTGGTCCTGGGCTCTTTTTGGTTGGGAGACTATTAATGACTGCTTCTATTTCTTTGGAGGTTATGGGACTGTTTAGATGGTTTATCTGATCCTGCTTTAACTTTGCCACCTTATATGTGTCTAGAAAATTGTCCATCTCATCCAGATTTTCCAGTTGGGCTGAGTATAGGCTTTTGTAGTAGGATCTGAAGATTTTTTGAATTTCTGCAGTTTCTGTTGTTATATCTCCATTTTCATTTCTGATTTTGTTAATTTGGATACTGTCTCTGTGCCCTCTGGTTAATCTGGCTAAGGGTTTATCTATCTTGTTAATTTTCTCAAAGAGCCAGCTTCTGGTTTTAAAAATTATTTGTATAGTTCTTTTTGTTTCTGTTTGGTTGATTTCAGCCCTGAGTTTGATTATTTCCTGCCTTTGACTCCTCTTGGATGTATTTGCTTCTTTTTGTTCTAGAGCTTTCAGATGTGCTGACAAGATGCTAGTGTAAGCTCTCTCCAGTTTATTTTTAGAGGCACTTAGAGTATGAGTTTTCCTCTTACCACTGCTTTCACTGTGTCCCATAAGTTTTAGTATGATGTGTCTTCATTTTAATTAAATTCTAAAAAGTCTTTAATTTCTTTATTTCTTCCTTCACCACATCATTGAGTAGAGTGTTGTTCAGTTTCCATGTGTATGTGTGTTTTCCATTGTATTTGTTGGATTTAAGAGCAGCCTTAGTCCATGGTGATCTAACAGGATGCATGGGATTATTTTAATCTTCTTGTATATTGTTGAGGCCTGTTCAGTCAATCTTGGAGAAGGTACCATGAGGTGCTGAGAAGAAAGTATATTCTTTTGCTTTAGGATGAAATGTTCTATAAATATCTGTTAAATCCATTTGGCTTACAACCTCTGTGAGTTGTGTTGTGTCTCTGTTTAGTTTCTGTGTCCATGATCTGTCCATTGCTGAGGGTGGGGTGTTAAACTCTCCCACTATTATTGCGTGTGGTGTAATGTGTGTTTTGAGCTTTAGTAAAGTTTCTTTTATGAATGTGGGTGCCCTTGCATTTGGAGCATAGATGTTCATCTTGGTAGATTTTTCCTTTGGCCAGTATGAAGTATTCTTCCTTATCCTTTTTGATAACTTTTGGCTGAAAGTTGATTTTATTTGATAAAGTAAAATCCAGCTTATTTCTTGGGACCATTGGCTTGGAAAGTTGTATTCCAACCTTTAATTCTGAGGTAGTGTCTGTCTTTGTCACTGAGGTGCATTTCCTGTATGCAGCAAAATGCTGGGTCCTGTTTATGTATCCAGTCTGTTAATTTATGTCTTTTTACTGGGGAATTGAGTCCATTGATGTTAAGAGATATTAAAGAATTGCTAGAGGTGGAATTATGTTTGTGTGCCTATCTTCTTTTGGGTTTGTTGAAAGATTGCTTTCTTGCTTTTTCTAGGGTGTAGTTTCCCTCCTTGTGTTGGTGTTTTCCATTTATTATCCTTTGAAGGGCTGAATTTGTGGAAAGATATTGTGTAAATTTGGTTTTGTTATGGAATATCTTGTTTTCTCCATCTATGGTAATTAAGAGTTTTGCTGGGTATAGTAGTCAGGGCTGACATTTATGTTCTCTTAGGGTCTGTATGACATCTGCCCAGGATCTTCTAGCTTTCAGTGTCTGTTGAGAAGTCTGGTGTAATTCTGATAAGTCTGCCTTTATATGTTACTTGACCTTTTCCCCTTACTCCTTTTAATATTCTTTCTTTCTTTAATGCATTGGTGTTTTGATTATTATTATGTGATGGGGGGAATTTATTTTCTGGTCCAGTCTATTTGGGGTTCTGTAGGCTTCTTCTATGTTCATAGGCATCTCTTTCTTTAGGTTAGGGAAGTTTTCTTCTATAATTTTGTTGAAGATATTGACTGGCCCTTTAAGTTGGGAATCTTCGCTTTCTTCTATACCTATTATCCTTAGATTTTGGTCTTTTCATTGTGTCCTGGATTTTCTGGATGTTTAGGTTTAGGACCTTTTTGAATTTTGCATTTTCTTTGACTGTTGTGTCAATGTTTTCTATGTTGTCTTCTGCCCCTGAGATTCTCTCTTTTATGTCTTGTATTCTGTTGGTGATAACTGCATCTATGACTCCTGATCTCTTTCCTAGGTTTTCTAACTCCAGGGTTGTCTCCCTTTGTGATTTCTTTATTGTTTCTATTTCCATTTTTAGATTCTGAATGGTTTTGTTCATTTCCTTCACCTGTTTGATTGTGTTTTCCTGTAGAAATGTAGGGATTTTTGTGTTTACTCTTAAAGGGCTTCTAGCTGTTTACCTGTGTTCTCCTGTACTTCTTTAAGGGAGTTATTTGTGTCCTTCTTAGAGTCCTGTATCATCATCATGAGAAGTGACTTTAGACCCAAGTCTTGCTTTTCCTGTATGATGGTATATCCAGGACTTGCTATGGTGGGAGAGCTGGGTTCTGATGGTGCCAAGTAACCTTGGTTTTTGTTGCTCATGTTCTTATGCTTGCCTCCCACAATGTGATTATCTCTAATGCTTCCTGCCCTGGCTATATCTGATTGGAGCCTTTCCTTCCTATAATCCTGGTTGAGTCAGAACTCCTCAGAGTCCAGTTGTTTCTATGATCCTGTGATGCTGAGATTCTGGGTATGTCAAGAGTTCCTGGGAGTCAAGCTGCTTCTGAGACGCTGAGATCCTGGTGTGACCAAGCTCCTGGGCTCCTGTGATCCTCAGTGTGCTTAGAAGGCCTGGGAGTGGACCCTCCTCTGGTGGCTGAGTTCATGCCCAAGGTAAATAGGTGCAGACCGAAGGAACCCAAGCCACTGGTCAGGTGGGGTTCCTGTGTCCCTGGATCCTGATGGTCCCAATTAGGTTCCACTCCCGGTGGTATTGGAACAGGTGTGTGTAGTCCTAGGATCCTAAGATCCTGGGCGTGCTAGAGAGCCTGTGAGTGGAGCCTACTCTGGAGGTTGTCCATTGTTGTTGTTTTATCATTAATATTATTTTAGTTTTTCTAGACAGAGTTTCTCTGTGTAGCCCTGCCTGTTCTGTAAATTACTCTATAGATCAGGCTGGCCTCAAACTCACAGAGATCCTCCTGCCTCTGTTTCCCAAGTGATTAAAGACATGTACTAAAAAATAAAAAATAAAAATAAATAAAAAAAAAATAAAACCCATCTTTTTTCTTTGTTTTCTACACAAAAGTCATCTATAAAGTTAGGCACCCCTGAAAGTAAGTGTGTGGCAAAAGGTATCCCAGCCGAATGCAACTAGGAGCAAGGAAGTGTGCTGGTGATATTGACTAAGTAGACTTCAAGCTAAAGTGATAAGAAGAACGCTTCATTCTAATCAAAGGAAAAATTAACCAAGAAGATATTTCTATCCTCAACAAATGTGCACCAAACTCTGGTGCACACAATTTCATAAAACGTGAACTATTGACGTAAAAGTAACAAATTAACATCTACCCATTAATAGTATATGATTTCAATATCCTACAATTTTGCAATGGACAGGTCATCTGAACAAAAAACAGAGATATCAGAATTAACTGATCACAGACCTTAACAGGTATCTACAGATTATCTAAACACAAAAGAATATCCATTCTACTCAGCAGATGGAATTTTCCCTAAAGGTGATATCCTAGGACACACACACAAAACTCTTAGCAGATTCAGAAAGATTGAAATAACTCTTTATAGTCTATCTGACCAGGATGAAACAATAAAACTTAAAACCAACAGCAAAGAAGCTTCCAATAAGTCCACAAACTAATGTAGAACAAAGAACTCACAGCTCAATGATTAATGGGGCAAAGAAGAAATCAAGAAAAAAAGAAAAACTTCTTGGAACTAAATGAAAAGGAAACCATAACACAGCAAAACTGTTACATCACATTCACAGCAGTCCTGTTAGGGAAATGTAAGTGTGTACATTACAAAATTAAAAGGCCTGCAAATATAACTTAATGATGCAACTCAAAAAGTTACATGAACAAGAAAACAAAAACAAATCCAAACCCAGTCTATGATCAAAAACAGTAGAAATCATAGCAGACATTAATGAAATACAAGCAAAGAAAACAATACAAAGAATTAAGAAATCCAGGAGCTGGGTATCTGAGGAGAAAAACAAGATTGGTAAACTCCTGATCAAACTAGCCAAAATAAAGGACTCACAAGGAAACATTTCTTTTTTTTTTTTTAGAGATGCAGAGAGGCCAGCCATGGCCACATAGGGAGAGGGAGGAAGGGAGGGGGAGAGAGGGGGAACAAGGGAGAAGAGCAAGAAGGTAAGAGAGGCAAGAGCTTAAGAGGGCAGGGAAACATTTTAACAGACCTCAAAGAATTAAGAATATTATAAGCAAGTACTTTTAAAAAAACACTCCATCAAGTTGAAACATCTAAAACAAATGACAAAATTCTAGCTTTATCCAAGGTGTATAACAAGGATTTTACAGACTACAAGGGAAGCCACAAACACTGCTGCCGTGAACATCTCACCTCTACTGCTGGCTTAACAGACCGCTATCAAGGGTAACGGGATCATCATACTATCAAGCGTACCATGTTCAAAGCTACGATTCTGTTGTATTTTGCCCCTCCTTTCACAAGTCTCCATTGGGTAAGAACAAAGCTATTGTCTCAGATGCTTAGACCAACAACCTGAATGTTCTTTCTAGCATTTATTTCTTATAACCACCAACCTTATAACAAGCAATCAGTAATTTCTCTTGATTTCCAAAATTTACTATCAATAAAACAAACAAATAACAAATACAGTGCACCCAGCACCCACATCATAGGTAGCAACCATCTGTTAACTCCAGTTCCAGGGAATCCAATGCCCTCTCCTGTCATCAAAAGGCACCAGTCAGACATGTGATGCAGGCAAAACATTCATTAACATAAAATAAAGAAGCCTTCAATACTTTAAAAATATATTTTTAAAAGAACATATTATAAAATACTATATAGGGAAAACTATTCAAAATTTTACACAGGCCAATTCACTGTTTCTTTACCAAATAAAAGGTAAAGAATATAGGAAAGTGTTTAAGTTTAAAAACAAATTTATAAAAAAAAAATAGTGAATTAGTAATAAAAAAGATAGTGTAACATTATATTCCATCACCAAAAAAATATGTAAAACTGTATTGAGGCTTGAAAACTTTCAAACTTATATAAAATAGAGGAAAACAGTGTAATGAACCCAATATATCAACCACCTATCTTCATTAGCTATCAATATGTAGTTACTGCTGCTTTAAGTATTTCCTTATCAGCTTAACAAATCTACTGATCTGTCTGTCTGCCCATCCATCCATCCATCCATCCTGTTACAGGGCCTATTAGATACATATGCCAAGGAATTTGTGTGAAGATCAGAGGAAAATTTATGAAAATCAATTCTCTCCCTTTACTATGTGGATTCTAGGGAATTTAACTCAGGTAGTCAAGCTTAGTAGCAAGTGCCTTTACCCATCTAGACCATTTCAACAAATTTCCAACTATAAAGCTAGAAGTAGGTAGTTAGAAGTAGATCCACATTTGCTACTACTGAAAATTTAAACAAACAAAGAATACTTTATATTCACAGTACTTTAGAAACCAAGATAGTAGAAAATAATAACTTACCCAAACTCTTCTGGTCTTTTTCACCATCTATTTCAGAATTATTGCTTCCAGGCATTTCATAATTCTTGAACCTGGAAGGTCCACTTAAAAACAAAACAAACCATAAAATTTGTGCTTTTATAATATAAATTTGTGTGTCTAAATCTCATGATCAAGTCTTAAAAAACTATCATCTGTTTCTTTCTTAGGAAATTAAAATTGATGCAATAGGTCATCAAAAATGTGTTTCCATGTAGCATAAAGCAAGGACTATGATTTGATCCCATAATTGAGATAGAGAGAGAGAGATGGATAGATGGATGGATGGATGGATGGATGGATGGATGGATGGATGGACGGGCATCTACTATAGGTTTAATTTCATTTTTTGTAAACTGTTTCTTTTTAAAATTAGGATATGCTTGTTGGTTTCTCTTATTTTGGTAAAAGAATGTTGCTACTGGACTTGACTAAACTTGTAATGGATCCATGAATTTAAAAGATTCTAGCTAAGCTTGGCAGTACATGCCTATCATCCTAAGCATTCAAGAGGCAGGAGGATGGAAAATTCAAGGCCAGTTTAAGGTCCATCTGTAGACAGGGCCTGGGCTACATAATGTGCCCTCCTCTAAGTAACAATCATAGTCCCTCACACAGTCAAGAACCCTAGTCCTTCCTTCAACAGCTCAGAAGTTGCTCTCATTTACTAGTCTTTCACTTTAAAGATTTTAACAGTTCCTAGATAATACAAGCAGATTAATCTCACTTGTTCAGTGTTAGTAGATGTTTTAGCAATACATCCACAAAGTCCTTGACATTCTTCTTTTCAAAAGGTAAAACCTCATTTCCCTTTTCTTGAATGTAGTCTGGACTTGTGATGACCTTAAGTCATCAAAAGGCATTGATTTCCCTTACGGTCACTTTCTTCTCTCAGATCATTTACTTTGTAGGAAGTCAGCTGCCACAAAACAAAAAACGGAGGTTGACTACCAAAAGACAGTCAACAGACATGGGAAACATAAATGGTTCCTCCAGTTGTAGTCAAGTCTTCAAAGAGATACAAAAGAGAAAGACGCCTCCAAACTTAACCCAGCTAGGTACCCCTTGCCCAGATTTCCGGCTCACACAAGGTATAAAGTAATATGTTTGCAAGCCAACACCAAAATCAAATAATATTTGGGAGTAAACTGCTACACTGAATTGGCTTAACTAGTGTAGTGAGTGACTTGCATCATCACTACACTATATACACACCTCTCTTCCCACACTGAAAGTCTCGGTACTTGCGAATTTGAAATAGACTCCATTTGTGTCTTGCTTGTATATTCCTCAGAATGAGACTTTAAATGACAATGCTGTGATGTCATAACACTGTTTTGATCCTTGGAGCCTCTTTTAGGTCTATGAAAAAAAGTTTAAAATTATAGTTTTCAATTTTATTTTGAAATGTTCTTTCTTCTAGAAACATACAAATGATCATACAAGCAATATAAAATTGGCTATAGTAAATATAGTTCATCATGTTCAGTTGTAAACCTTAAGATTTAGAATCAGGTTCATAAAGGTATCTAGAGTTTACAAAGACTCCAAATTTAAAAAAAAAAAAAAAATAGAAAAACAATACAAACCTGGCTGAGACTAATAAAAAAAGTGATACCAAGTGGCATTATGACTAGATATCTATCACTTTCAATTCCCAAATGAGGAAACAAGTTCAGAGTAGTTCTGTGCCTAGATGTCACTTAGCTAACTGCAGAGCCTGAATTTAAGAATACTTTGTCAGAGTCCTTTATGCTTACTCTTACTCTGAATACTGCACAACAAATCCAAACAGTAAACTCTGAATGAGAAAAAGACAAGATAGCTATATTGTAAATACAAGAAAAATTACCCAGAAATATCAAGGCTCTTCTGAGTTGGGTCTGCCTCAATGTTTCTCAATGACTTCCTCTGGGAACCAGAAATGACAACACGGCCACTAACACTTCCTCCAGAACCCTTTACATTTAAAGACCTCTGTACTCTTGAGTTGTCCTCTGTCTTCTGTCTTTTTGATGGAAAAGGTTTCTTCCTAGTATTCTTAGATACATGATTTCTCTTAGTCTGTTTTTTTCTATTGGAATATACCACTGGTGATTGATTTTCTTTTGAAGAATTTCCATCAACAGAAGCTGAAAATTCAATGACAATTTAAAATTAGCATGTTTGTTCAATGATCTGGCTCACTGAAATACCAACATTATTACATTTACATAAAAATACACATACCAATTTCATAAATTAAATTTGTTTCCACATACTTTTTTTTTCAATTGTATTTGCAGGACATGTACTAGATTTTTTTACTCCCATTATAAACCCCCTTAAATAATCCTCTCTCTGGATTTTCGCATTATGTGCCTGACCATCTATAATGATCAGTACTGTCAGCTTGACAGGGCCTAATATGCTAGGAGATGGGTCTGGGCATGCCTACGGGAGGCTAGCTTAGTTGTGGTACTGATAACTAAGGTGAGCAGACCCACCCACAGCCAATGGCTGGCACTGTTCCTTGGCTGCCATCTTGGATCCTGGGTGATACAGAGTGGAGAAAGGAGAAAGGCTGCTGCTGAGCAGCAGTGTGCATTCCTTCTTTGGATCATGAGTGTGGATGCAACCTAAGAGGCTAGCCTCCTCAGGCCAAGTCTTACCCTCTAGAACTGTAGGCCAAAAGAAATCCTTTTTTTCATAAGTTTCATTTGTCAGAGTATTTTGTCACAGCAATATAGAAAAGACATCATCCTTAAGATCTGTTTCCCATAATTCCAAATTTCTCAGTTTATCATCTTTCTTTGTAGGAACCTACCCACTCATAGCACCGTGTACCAATATAGTACTCAATTTTACCTATCCACTCCTGCTGTCTTTCTTGACTTTATTTATCCTTCATCTGATTTTTTTAGACACCTGTCATTATGTGAATTATTTTATCGATATACTCTTCTCTCATGTAAACCTTCATGAGCACGAGGACTTCTGACTTTGTCTGTTTGTTCACAGCACATGTATACATGCAGAACACTGGAGAACTTTATACTTCAGTTGACAATAGTGAGTCAATTTAACTTTATCTTCATAAAAGTCTTCTATATACTGAGAATAATACACACATAACATCATACAGAATGACTGTAGGGACCCTTCAATAAAGATAATTTAAATAAAAATACTTACCTTCATCTGATTTTACAATCCACCAGTCAGATGGACGCTGAGAAATTCTACCACTTTTCCTGGAAGGCAAAGTTACTTCTTCGGGAACAAATTTGTTCCTGGACCCACCAGAAAAACATTTCTTTCCAGATTTTTCCTTATTAGTTTGGGTTCTATTCTTTTTTTCCTTATTTTCTAATATAAAGAAAAACCACAAAAACTATTCTAAAATATAAGTTTTCAGAAGTTCACAAAAGATTTTAAATAAAGCTCATTAATAAAACATCTTGCATTTATCTAAAGAGCTATTTTATTTTCACCTCTGTTTCTTTAAAAGAGAACATGTTTTCAACAAGATGTGACTTTCTGTCAATTAAATGTAAACACTGCGCCCTGCTTGTCATAAACTAAAAGAGGAATGTGTGTGCCTGCGCATGCAGGGACATGCGTATAGGTACACATGTGTCCAAAAAAGAGGACAACTCTAAATGTCACCTCCTCTCACTTATGTATTTATTTACATTTTACTGAGAGAGCTACTGCCTGTAACTCAGCACTTAGGCTACGCTGGCTGATCATCAAGCCCCAAAGATAGGCCTATCTCTGCCTCGATAGCACTAGCATTACAAATGCAGGAAACCACAACAGCTATCATTTTCTGACTAGGGGTTTGGGGATCAAACTCAGGTCATTCTGCTCTGAAGGCAAGCACTAAGCTGTCTAGCTCCCTAAGTTAACTGCCTTTTGAAAAACAAAACATTGTTTCTTTGTACTTACCACTACTCAAAAAATAAGACAGGAAATCACTAGCTTTCACTTTAATTGTTTTGAAATCTTATTTTGGAAGGAGACATTGAATATGACTAAATTATAAACTTTGAAATGATGTTACTTTGGATTACTCCTACTGGCTCAATCCATGTATCCTTAAAACTTGTGATTTAACAGGAACTGGGATGATAGCAGGAAAAGCAAAAAAATTACTGACAGAAGAAACTAGCCATTGCTAGCTTTGATGATGGAGAAGGACCAAGTCTAGGATTATGGATAAGTAGATAGGATAGAAAAAGCAAGAAGTAGACTTTTCACAAACACACCAGAAGAAACAGAGCTACACAAAGATCTTTCAGTCTGTTTCAGTACCATGAAATTTCTGACCTAAAGAACTATTTAAGATTTTTTAAAAGAGCTGGAGAGATGGCTCAGTGGTTAGGAGCACTGACTGCTCTTCCAGAGGTCCTGGTTCAATTCCCAGCAATCACATGGTAGCTCACAACCATCTGTAATGGAATCCCGTGCCCTGTTCTGGTGTATCTGGGGACAGTGACAGTATACTCATATACATAAAATAAATAAATAGCTTTATTTATTTATTTAAAAAAAAGATTAAAAAAAATTTAAGTGTGTTGTTTAATGTACTAAATGTGTGGCAATTTGTAACAATGAAAAATCACAATCAGTATATCAAGATATCAGAACAATATATTCATTAGCCAGTTGATAGTCAAAAGTATTTATGAAGCTATAAAGCTCTATGGCAGTACTGGGTAGAGATTTATTTTCTGTTCCTCTACTTTCATCCTATACACATCCATATAGTTATGTCAATCTGCATACCTCATATAAATGACCAAGTAGCAGGGGGAAAACATATCATTAACTTGTTCATAGTCTTTTACTTCTCCATGTATGTTTCTACCTTAGGAACGTTTAAAAAAAAAGTCAAGTGAGTCTGTCTTGAACGATACCTAGAGAGATCCCCAAAAGGTGGGTCAGTCTTTAGAGGAGATTTCTGTTGTTTGCCTCCCAAAGCTAAGAGAAATACCAACAATTATAAAATGATGCAAGAGTACTCATACTCTGAATTAATATAACCACTTACCACGAGCTGGCTTACTTTTCTTGGGAATAGGCTCATTCGTCACCTCTTCACAGCCCTCCATGTTTCTTTTTGAATTGATTTGTAACTTGTCTTGGCCAATTTTTGACATCTTCCTGTTTTCACTGTTACTCTGTCCCATACTGAGCTCTTCGGCTTCTTCAGTCTTAGACACTCTCCTCTGCTTCCTTCTCTGGGTGGCTGGTTTTTTAGCATTCTCAGAGTGCATTTTATTTTCTATAGATCTACAATCATTTTCCAACTCATTTGTCAAAGTAGTTCCCAGGATGTCTTCACCAGAGAGCTGAGCTTCCTCTATTGGGTGAGCCTTCTCAGACTGTGTGTTACTTACAAAAGTCCTCGCAGATAAATTATGAGGTTTCTCTCTTGACTTCTTACCTTGAGGCATTGCAATGTTTTCAGGAGATGGCATGTGGTGGCTCGGATGTCTGCCTTTCCTTGGTATCTTCACCCAAGGTTGACTTGAAAAACTTCTATCTGACCCATCAATAATAAATTCATCTTCTAATAATTTCACGTCATTTGGAGGAGATGGAGGAGGTGGAACTGCTGCTGTGTGCCTAACCACAGAACTAAAACAAAACATTACTGTAACACTTAGAAAGATCTTTGTTTAGTGAATAAATATTTTATACAGGAAATAGCATCTCTATCTGTTTAAAAAAGCAGTTCACATGGCTCTTCAATTTTCTTTAATCTTCCCTCCACTTTATACTAAGAGGAGGATAATAGGAAGTTAAAGCTGGGCATCTACTGTAATACCCTTCATTAAATATATACACTAAAACCCTGAATTCACAACTGTATAATTATAACTCAAATGTATTTACTTATAATAGAAAGTACATGTCATATCTATATGTTTGATTAAATTATTTGGACAGATACCTGTATTTCTTCATATTTAAAACACAAGATTAAATATAATAAACAACCATACCTAATATTTTAAGAGAACAATAATATAACTGATCTTGAATGGTTTCTTGTTTTTTTCATATCTAACAGAACTCTATTCATGACAGCACCAAAAACACAGATATCAAATGAAAGAAATATAATAATTATTCATTCATATTAATGAACTATAACATATAAATTTGATCTTAAGGTTCAATTCTCACTTATTTTCACACATAGTTCAATATTATGATAATGATTCAGAATTCACTGGGGTATCACAGGCACAAGAAATATAGTACTACAAAACAGGAAAGGATAATTCTTATTAGAAAGCAAACAATGTCACACAATCTATTCTCATGAGGCTGCAGTCCTAATTCCCTGAAACTTCAGCCCTAACTTTATTGTACTAAAGAAGCATTATCATACTTGCATGTACTCAGTTACAAAATAGGCAGCTTTAACTCTAATCACCACCTATAATCTGGCAACGTTTGCTAAAATATTCATAAAAGAACACACATTTATATATCTTAGGCAACTCACACATTTACTGATTATCCTGGTTGGTGTTTGTTTGTTTGTTTGTTTGTTTGATGGGTTTTTTTGTTTTCTTTTGTTTGTTTTGCTTGTCAACTTGACACAAGCTACTGTTGTCTAATTTAAAAAAAAAAAAACCCATAATTGAGAAAATGTCCCAAAAAGACGCAAGCCTGTGCAGCATTTCCTTAGAAGTGATTGATATGGGAGGGCCTAGCCCATGGTGAGCAGTGTCACCCCTAGGCAGCTGGTTCTGGGTGATCTAAGTAGCAGGCTGAACAAGCCACCCTGGAACAAGCTAGGAAGCAGCACTCCTCTGTGGCCTCTGCTCCCCTTAGTGCCTCCAGGTTCTTACTCTGACTTTCCTTCAGGAAGGACTATAATTAGTGCAGAAAAAGTGAAATAAACCCTTCCCTCCCCAAGTTGCTTTTGGTCATAGTGTTTCATCACACAGCAATAGAAACCCTAGGTAAATCAGAGATTGGTTCCGTTACTGTGACATGCCTGACCACATGATTTGGGGAGGTTTGTGTTGGCATTTGAACTTTAGACTTGAAAAGCTACTGAGTACCTAGAGCACCTCAGTAGGCTGTCGTGTGGGAGCTTGAAAGAAAATATTGAGAGCAATGCAAAAGATGGGCACGTAACTTGTACAGTTTCTGAGGAAAGTTGTGGGAGTCCTTTAAAGACTCTATTGGGAATATTTGAAATCTGAATTAAGAATTTGTGGTTCTAATCAGCTAGAGATGAAGAACTGGTGATTAACAAGAGATCATCGGCACCAAGGTGAAACCCTTGCTTTGCTCGAACCATTTATACTGGTAAGCGGGTGCTAAAGAAAAAGCTGTGATTAAGAGCATTGAGGCAAAATTTTCAGGAAAGTTTCTTCAACGTCAGTACACAGAAGCTGTGGTCCAGAGGTGGCTCAGGCGTACCTTGTGCTGTCAGCCAAACTCCTATAAGAATGTCCCAGGTCACACTAGTTCTAAAACCATAAAAGGGTCATGGAGAGATATTGAAACTCAGCACCACATGACAAGGTCAGAGTCCTTGAGGACAGGTCAGGAGAGGTTACTGGTGAAGGTGCAGCCCCGTTACAATGAAGACTCCAGCATTTTGGAGCTGTCAACAGCCTGAGATGACAGCCAAGGCCAGTAGCAGCCTATGTACAATGCACAGCAGAGCCAGCCTCTGAGGAGATGTGCAATGTGTGCTGTAGCAGCCTATGTACAGTGCACAGCAGAGCCAGCCTCCACCTAGTAGCAAGCCATTTTGGAGCCTAGAAGATTGTGATTCCCAGAAGTCTGGCACTGAGCTGCACAATATTTGGAGTTTCTTCTGTTTTAGTTTGATTGTGGATATACTCTGGTTCTTCTCTCTTGGAATTTGATGGTATGTAACTTTTTTTTTTAAACAGAAGCCCAGAGTTAAAAGAAGTAAAAAGCCTGTATTTTAGAAGACTGGATACTAGAGAGATACCTTAGATATATTTTAGAGAGGCTTTGAACTTTCAAATAGACTTTTGTTTTAATGTTTTAAAGAGAGTGACTTTAAAGACTCTGGAGTTTTTAAGTTTCAAATGTGTTTTATAGGAAGATATAGATATTAACATATCATCGTGGGAACAAATAAACAAGAAAGGTTGTCACTTAAAATTGATGTCCTTTTGTGTCAAAACAACAAGATCCTGGTTGGTTTTCGGTGTTTATGTTTTATGTGTCATGTTTCCTTTTGTTATGTTTGGTTGTGAACTTGACACAAGCTAGTGTTGTCTGAGAACAAGTAACCAGAACTGAGAAAATGGCTCCATAAAATTAGTCAGTAGGCAAGCCTATAATAGGGCATTTTCTTAACAAGTGATGTGGAAGGGCTTAGTTCATTGTGGGCAGTGCCACACCCCTTGTCCTAAACAGCCTAAGAAGCGGGCTGAACAAGCGTAAGCAGCACTCCTCCATGGCCTCTGGTCCAGTTCCTGCCTACAGAATCCTGCTGTGAATTCCTGCCCTAAGTTCCCTCAATGATGGAGTGTGACCTGAGAGTTGTAAGCTAAAGAAGCACTCTCCTCCTCATGTTGCTTTTGATCATGATCTTTCATGGAGCAAAAGAAAGCCTGACTAATACACAATTCACATCATCTAGAGTGACACAGTGTAAAAATAAGGACGAATACACTAGGATTAAACAGCACTTCATCCAATTCGCTAGGAAGGTCATATGAAGTAGGAATTACTCAAAGGACTGTAATCAGATGCACTCATTTTTCACTGTTGTTTCTACACCAGTCCTAAGTAAACCATACAACACAGTGAGACATGCAAAAATCAAAAATTAGAATAAATGTGCAGACTCTAAAGGTAGTCCGTACACTCCTGTTTTAGCCTTTTAAGAAAGACTACTACTTTTTAACTCATAATAGAAGCAATGGTAGAATGGAAGAAATACATATTTTTCTCTTTTCATTAGGATACATTGATTTTCTAATCCCAAATTCTTAAAAACTTATAATGTAAAGTAATAGATATGCTAAAAATACAGTGTTTTAATAGTTGACTAACATAATTAAAAATGAAAAGCTAGTAACAAAGCTAACATACTTAGGAGACAATAATTAATAAATGTTTAATGGACATATTGCTTAACATTTTAAGAAATAACCAAACTGACAGACGAATGTAATCCACTTTGTCTATATGTCATTTGTAATCACTAGTTCTTTCTCTAAGAATGTGATGTTAAGCATTTTTAATGAAGCCACCTGTGATGGTTTGAATATGCTCGGTCAAGGGAGTGTCACTATTCAGAGGTGTGGCCTTGTTAGAGTAGGTGTGTCACTATGGGCATGGGTTTTAAGACCCTAGTCCTAAGCTGCCTGGAAGTCAGTATTCTGTTAGCAGCCTTCAGATGAGGATGTAAAATTCTCAACTCCCCCTGCACTGTGACTGCCTGGATGTTGTCATATTCCCTCCTTGATGATACTAGACTGAATCTCTGAGTCTGTAAATCAGCCCCAATTAAATGTTGTCCTTATGGTCATGGTATCTGTTCACAGCAGGAAAATACTAAGACATCACCCCAATCCAGGAATCAAGACCTCATAGATGTCTTCCTCTCTTCTCCTACTTCAATGCACTAAGATGTAACCAGTCATTCCACTTAAATATAAGTTTAGTAAACAACCTTGGCAATATTAAAGTTAGAAATAAATGATTTCTGATTAGGTAGAAAAATCATTAAAGACGATGTTATCTTTGGGCAAGATGGAGTTAGTCATAATGAACTGCAAAGAAGCTAGAGGACGCCGATGACCAGACAGACTGACACTAGAGAGCATGAGGAGTCACTGAGCTGCTACATGTGACTAGGAAACTTTACTCGCTACGTTATCAAAAACAACACTTGAAAAAAATCATTTTTCTCTCAGATATGGTATAAAGTTCACAAATATATTTGATTTAGATGGTGGGTAGGATAACATGCATACCAAGTGTTAGGGGAAGGTGCTAACAAAGGCTGAACAAGAGACATTTCATTCACCATAATTCTTATATTATATTTCATATTATACAATGTAATTTTATATTTTATATTATAAAAACTTCCTGGTGTGTCTATTAGCACTCTGTCAAAAAAAAAAAAAAAAAAAACTTCTAAACTGGAAAGGTGTCTAAATTAAGAAACACTTACAAAAAGTAATAAAAATAAGGCAGGCAGTAAAAGCTCAGAAGTAGACTTGAAAAACCCTAGAAGTCTAGTCTAGACTTTAAGAGAAAATAGCAACTGACAAACAAACATAGACTTGGCTTACACATTGCAATGTGTAGTGCAGAAACTGTTCACTAGGGAGGGCGAAAGGCACTTGATTTCTTCCAATAAAGCAAGCAGTAGGTCTCTGCTCTAGCTGCCATTAATCTTAGGTGTGGCCAGGCTTTAGAAATCCCTATGTGCACATCAGTAAGTGCATCGAGTTGTTTAAGTAGATAGAACACATTAAATTTTATTTTAGAACAAGTTTAGCCATCAGAGAAATATGTATCAAAACTCTGAGATTTCATCCTTTGCTAATCAGAATGTCTAAAATTAAAAAGAAAAAAAAAAGACAGCAAATATTGGCAGGAATGTAGGGATATGGGAACATTCATGCACTACTAATAGGAGAGCAAATTAGTAGAGCCACTATGGGAATCAGCATGGTTGATTCCTCAAATAGCTAAAAACAGAACTATCCTATGAATCAATCATACCACTCTTGAGTATAGTACCAAAGGACTCTTTATCCTAGTGTAGAGACACCTGCTCATCCATATTCAAGGATGCTCTGTATCACAGCTGGGAATAATGAGATAGGATTGTGGTTCTATATTTTTGGTTTTGGAAACTAAAGGAATGATTAAGAGGGACAGACAGGGACCATATTCTGCCACTAGAGGTAAAATTTCTAAATTCCCAATAGTTAGGAAATGGAAACATTGTAGATGTTCACCAACTGATGAATGCGCGGTATACTATCACAATTTAATATTCTTCAGCCATTAAGAAAACTGAAATGTACCATTTCTATATTTTGTTCAACTTGGCATGGAAGACCAGTACAATAATAAATCCTCTGGCAACTCAGAACTCATTGTTCAGTATAAGTTTTTGATACATACAAGCGGTATCTCATGCACACACAAATGAAAGGGGGGAGAGAAAGAAACTCAAATTATGAAATTCAGAGTTACCCTGTAACAGAGCAATAACTAGCCACCACGGATGGCTATGTGCCAGGAATGGGTTGCTTTTTTTGGAGTTGTTGGCCAGTTAGAATGCAGACTCTAAACATTAAAGAATATTGTCAATGCTGTTGGTTATCCTTCAGAATTGACAATAAGACCCTATTGCTGAAGACACCATATATCTGAGTCATAAAATGACTCGTCTCAAGATGGGCTCACTGATACAATCCCAGCCTGAAGAGCACAGAAGTAACCAACCACTTCCTAATTGGATTTAGCTGCCACTCCACAAGATGAAACCCGTACCTGGCACTGTGGCTACACAGGTCATAAGCCTAGGGGACAACCTGCTATCTTATTCTCTCAATGGACATATTATTAAACCAAGTCCTATTGGATTTCATTTTGTCCATACATTAGTGCATCTCTCAACCCTCCTCAAGAGAAGCAAGTATCTATCTGTAGTAGACAAAGGAGACCTACAACTGGTGCGAGTACACAGAGAATTAAAGTGTGGAGTGTCCAGCCCTACAGGAGTATCTATATCACATCCCCTCCTCTCAAGTGATCAAATAATCAAGGAATCACTGACGGGGAGAAGGGAAAAGAATACAAGAGTCAAAGCAAAGGTGACCTACAAAGAAACAGCATCTTCCACTTAACAGGGTAGCTACATATATGAATTCAAGAGTATACACAAGATCTGTGCAAACTCAAGCCAGCCCAGGTGAGCACAAAGTCCCACCCCTAACCAAGGCTGGCAGAGGGAGACTCAGTTTTCTCTAAGGATGAAGCCCTAGTAAGTCAATCATGCTCCAGTGGAAGGCCACACATCCAAGAATATTTGAGCAGCACAAAAGGGACCTGACAGGTGTTTTTAAAAAAGAAAAAAAGAAAAGAAAAACAGGCCACAAATCTGCATTTGAAGAAAAGAGGGGGTGTGGATCTGGGAAGTTTGGGGTGTCATATAATAGGGAGGGGTACAAATGATCTAAACATATTGTATAAAATTCTAATAAAATTTTTATAATCGAATAAAAAATAAAGAAAAAGATTTCTATGTTAAATAACATTGGGAATCCCAGATATGGTTCACAGAATGAAACAGAAGGAATGTCCATGAGGACGGTTTCATAACTTTACCTGGATTTAGTTTTCTTCTTGACAGTTTCTAAATACAATTCTGAAAAACTCTTTTTAGACTGTGGTTGAACTTCAGAGCTTAGATCATCTCTTTTCTGAGAGATTTCTGATGATGTCCCTTCTTGTCCCTCGGATATGTTATCCTCTACTTGGAACGCATTGTTCTCTATTTCTGCTGTGTTAGAAATAACTTTATCTTCAAAGTTTAACCTGAAAGATTAAAAAGGTAAGCCAAATTCTCCCATGAGGTAAATTACACTCATTACAAAGGTCTTCAAATAAAAAACTATCTTAAAATAATCAATTTCTTTTTTTTTTTTTTTTTTTTT